>PVJX010005825.1:0-82137 GCA_004027295.1 Dolichotis patagonum
CCACTGGGAATTTAATGGTAGAAAATAAACATGTACATGCACATACACATGCCTGCACACACATACACAGCCATAACAAACGTCTATAGCATGGACTTCTCCTAAGCCAGAGAACCTTAGACCCAGTTCCCAACAGGAATCTATAGTTAGATTTCCTAGGAAATTCTTTTATGAAGAAAAGTCACAATAAACAATATACTTCCCTGGGGAGCCATGCCAACACCTCTGTTTCCTTCCACCAGGGCTAGAAGCCCGGGTGCTCTCCTGAGTCAGAATCATTTAGCTCATGAATAATCCTGTCACAACTAGTGACACGCTCCACTAGAATCATTCAAAGTTAATAAAAGTATAAGTTTAAGAATATGATGGAATCTAAACACAGCTTCCTTGCTGGGGAAGGTAATGTGGGTGCTAAAAAGAGAAGTCATAGGCCCAATAACTCAATAATAAATATGCACTCCAAATTGCCAGTGGGAGGAGAAAATTCCCACTGTGTCCATTAATTCAGAAATTGTTCTTTCCATTTCCAAGTGAGTTTTAAAAGGTACAATTTGCATTTCCAGATGCAGTATTTTGAGCCAGAGATAAGATTTAAATTCCATATCAAACTTCACTTTGGCAACTGTATATTATCCTGTCCTAACTCTTCAATTAGACATTTAGTTACAAATCAGTTTCGCTGGTGGTTGTTAATGCTTCGTGATGGAGGGGCGGGACAGTGATGCTTTCTGTGAGGTCACCCTCATTTGCAGCTCTGAGATGCTCATCTAGACATGCAAATCATGTGCTTGCTTGTGATGACAGTCAGATGTTATGGTCCAGTTGTGTTTAAATTTGAAGTAAAAACTTTAACAAATATTATTCATGGTTTACTACAGAAGAAAGCCAGAGATGATAGCTAGCCACCTTCTTTGTAAATAAGCAAGGTAATAACCAAGTAGCAAATGTAAGTAAGTTACTGCATATTTTAAGTAGCTATGATGTTGCCACTAAAACAATATTTTAAATTGTGTTCTCTCTGAGACCAATGATATTGGGGGTAAGTCATTAGTTTCAGCACCTCTTTGTAAAGACTAGAATGTGTGATATTGATTCCCAAGACCCACTGAGCATTAGAGTAGAGAGCTACCTTCTGAGGTCACTAGGGGCCTCAGAGTCTTCCACCAGGCCTGGTGTATGCTGTCTCTTTGGAGTTTGGCATGACAACTAGATTATTTACTGAAATAGATGAACTTTTAATTGGGGGAACAGAGTGAGCCCCTTAAAACCTCATTGTACGAGGTCTCATGCATTCAGTAAAGGTAGGCTTTGGCACTGCCTAATTCTTAATGTCCACTCCTATATTCATGATTGTACAACCTGAACTTTTTCACCTCATTCTTACCTCAACTCCTCTTTCCTAGATGTATACTTCTGCAGCCTCAGTCCCATTGTTTCAGGATTGGTCCTAATCTCAGGAAGAAATAGTTGGTTGTAATCTCATCCTCTGAAAGGTATCACCATGCTCCATTCTTTTCTTTCTATTGCAAGTGATGCTAATAAAGTCAAAAGATATAGAACCTGGACCCCTGAAAATCAAAAGGAAAACTTCCACTTCCATGCACTGAGCTTTATCTGAGCAAAATTCAAACCTGACCTGTACTAATTCACTGAGGTGGAGATTTATTAGATGCCAACAAAATGTAAAATAATACACTCATCTTTCCCTGGACCCCCACCAAGCCCCATCATTTAACCAGCAGGACACATATGGTATCATTTCTACCAGCCCTACCCACCCTTTAAAATCTTCTTCAGTCATTAGTCTTCCTTTCACTTTTGGCTGCTCTCCACTGCCCATTGAAATGTTGGCCGCCCCTCCACTGTGTGATAGGGTCAATAAGAAATGAAATGAATCAAGGATTCTGGCAGTACCCCAGCAAGCCTGCTGCAAGAGCAGTCAGTCTTAATTGATGGAGCCACTTACTAAGTCTCTAAATTAAAATATTCCAATTGAGCCACATGACATCCACGGATCAGTGTGACCTCTCTCTGGAGCTCCGAGGTGGTGACATCAGAATACAGCAGGCAGAGAGGTAAGTGGATCAGTTCTGTAATTAAGGTCCTACCTCTCTCTCCGGGGAATGGTGCTAAAGCTTTGACTTGAGGCAGAGGGCAGGTAAAATGTTAATTGCTCTTGTGTAGGGGGAGGCATATGGTATTAGCTGCACTGCTCACCCTGCTCAGATTTCAAGAAGGTGGCATCTAAGAGTTGATGGCTCTATTAGCATTCTGACTGTGCCTTCCAAGCCTACAATGCTGGTGTGTTTTCCACACAGAGCCACTATTATTACACTTGCTAGACTGAATGCTTCTTATGTAATCATATCCGGCACAGACCACTGAAAGGCATAAAATGTCTTAAAATATAAATATTTCAAAATGTTCATATAAAGAGACTTGATAAGCTGGTTATCATGTCACCTATATGTAATCCCAGCCCTTGGAAGGCTGAGGCAGGAGGTCTGTAGCCAGTTCGAGGCCAGCCTAGGCTACACAGAAACTCAAGGCCAGTGTGAACCACATAGTGAGACTCTGTCTCAAAACAATAAAGATACTTGCTAGACTGATTTGTAAGCATTTTTATCTTCAATTTTATCAATGTATATTAATTTTACAAAGTTAATGAAATTTGGTGTATTATTCCATAGATGTATACATTGGGCACTAATCATATTCAACCACTTTTTTAATTCTAGGAACAAAACAACAATAAAAAAGAATAAAAACAACAACACAGAATTTCAAAACAAAATAAGAGGGAATTAACACTAGCTAATGTGTTGTGTATTGTTATTTTACCCTTTTAAACACTCACAATAGTCTGTATCTTTCCTGGCCCCTTGTAATCACTACTTTTCTTTAAAATGCACTTCTTTTTTTTTTTTTTTTAGAAAAAAAAGCAAAGCAGAAAAAAGGATAGAACTTCTTTTAAGAGAAAACATGTTATTTTGTCTTCTGTGTCTGTCTTATTTCACTTAACATGAGATCCCCCACTTCCATCCATTTTGCTGTAAATGGAAGAACTTATTCTTCTCTATGGATAAATAATACTATATTGTGTTTATAAACCACATTTTCTTTATACTTTCATGGGTTAATGAACATCAAGGCTGATTCCATATCTTAGCTATTGTGACTAGTGCTACAATAAAAATAGAGATATATACATATTTTTGCTATGCTGATTTCATTTCCTTAGGACAGAAAATCAGAAGTGGTATTGCTGTAGTATATGATAGTTCTGCCTTTAATGTTTGGAGAATGGTCATACATATTTTCCATAGTGACTGTATTAATTTACATTGCCACCAGCAATGTGTGAGAATTCCTTTTTTCTCCATATCTTCGTTGCCAGAAGTTTTTAGTAATGATCATTCTAACTGACATAGACTTTCATTATTGTTTTGGTTTGTATTTCCATGATAACTAATTACAGATAGATAGATAGATAGATAGATTTGTATTTCTTCTCTTGAGAAGTGTCAATTCAGGTTATTTGCCTATTTTTAAATCAGGTTACTTTTCATTAAGTTTTCTGAGTTTTTAATATTCTGGATATTAGATCCTCTAATATCTAATAAAGAGATAAATACAGCATATAAATGTTTTTCCCATTATGTTGCATATCTGTTCACTTTGTTTTTCTTGTTGCAAATGGCTTTTTAGTCTATGCCATCCATTTGTCAGATTTTGCTTTGGTTTCTTGTGCCTTTAATGTCCTGTGCAGAAAGTGTTTCCCTGTTCTAATGTGTTTAAGTGATGCCAATATTTTGTCCTGCTAATTTCAGAGTTTCATGTGATTGGTAACCATTTTACCCTTTACTATATTAACAAGATATTGAGGAATTTATAAAGGCAGCTCTGAAACACAAACGGTAAACTTTTGATGTAGCTTTTCAATGACCTTAGAGTGAGCCAGTTGTATTAAGACGCGGGAATACCTCTATCTCTTACAAATGCTAGGGAATGAGTTTTGAAGCCAAGTCAGTGGCTCCCTATATCCTGTAAGGTAAAGTGTCCCCTAGATTCTATAACTACAAGACTCTCCCATGTTGTCTAGCCTCATCTCTTAGCATTCTGCCTCATAATCCAGCTGCACGCTGCTCACTAACCCCATATATCCATGGTACCCCTCTTCACTGCGTCACGTATCCCTCCCAGCACACTGGTTCAGTTCTCCTGCTTGACCTGTTTTTACAACTCACGAAGTCTCCCACAAGCCTCCATAATAGGCCAAGCACCAGCTCCTTCATTGCATTACCATCCTGTTTTCCAGCTGTCCATCTCTGGATCTATCTTCCAGTCCACAATATAAGCAACAAGAGAACAGAAACCACGCTGGGCCTTCTGAGATGGTATCTACAGTACCCAGCACCATGTTTGCTAAGTAGCACAGAAATGGATACCAGATGAAGTAATGAGTGAATCGTAAATGAAGTGGGGAAAAGTGAGAAACTATTTCTAATAGGTCATTTAATATTCACTGTTGAATAATGGGAACCCTGACCAGCCCCACTCCAACATATGGGGTAGATGCACTCAGGGGACTATACGTTGTGAACCCTGAAGATGGGGTTTTCTAGGTTTTTACCCTAGTCTTCTCACCCCACGCCTGGGTAGCTGACCGTCTGGGCCTGGTATAATCCAATTTCTTTCCCCAGAGATCAGTTTAAAGAAAAATTGCCAGTGCTCAAACCCTAATCACATTAGACTGTCACCTCAGTCAACACAGTGAAACTATAACCACCACAACTGCTGCTCCCCTATCAAACCTGACAACCCTGTGTTGATAAGAAGTGACATGAGACATTGCTAGTAAGTTGTGTGCCACCCACTCTCTGTTCTGCATGAGATTTAAATAAAATACAATTTAGCAGTGGGAGCAAAGGTGCTTTTTGTCTGAATTTGTGCTTTGCATGCAAAGATATGTTCAAAGGGCCCTCCAGACAGTAGCTTGATAAAATAGTATTAAATGATGCAGTATTTTTCTTGAGCAACTGAATCCATTACTCTTTCTTCATGTAACAGCAGCAAGTATGTTACAAATGTCCAGTTCAACCTTGCTTTCCAAAGTGCCAATGATCAGTCACTTCTGTCGTACAGAGTCAGTGTAGAAGAGAGCAAGCCATAATGTCTATTTTGTGGATCCTCAACGCTTTATCAAACTAATGTGATACAATATACACATCTGGATCTCTATCTACACAGTCCATGTCTCTGGATTCAACCAACTCCAGGTTAAAAATATTTTGGAAAAAAAGTTGCATCTGCACTGAACATGTACTATCACTTTTTCCTTTGTCATTACTCCTAAATAATATGGTATAATGCTGTTGGTAGGAATGTGAGCTATTTCAACCACAATGGAAATCAGCATGCAGATTCCTTCAGACTAAAACTAGAAATTCCATTAAGTCCAGCTTTTTCCTTTTTAGATATCTTCCCAAAAGTTTTAAAGACTCACGTTGCAGTGATACATGCACACCCATGTTTATAGCACCACACTTCTTAATAGCTAAATCTTGTATGCAGCCTATATGCCCATTAACAGATGTATGGGTAAGGAAAATGTGGCATTTATACACACTGGAGTAGTACTTTGCAATAAAGAAGGGTAAGTTTGAGTCATCTGTAGGAAAATGGATGTGCCTTGAGACATGCAAGCTTAACTATTGCATACTTTCTCTTATATGAAAAACCTAAAACACATATGAAGATCAAAATCAAAAAGGATAATAGAAAATAAGGAGGTAGATCATTTTCAAATTGCAAAGGGATCGGGAGATGGGGGAGAGATAGAGGGAAGGGAAAGGGAATGAAAAGAGTCGAAATGTGTTATGTACATGCACCAACTCCGCACTAGGAATGTTACCTTTACGTCCTGCAAATGTGTACTAATAAAAAATAAAAGCTGAAAAAACCCAATTGTTACATAATACTTACATCATATTAGGTATTACAAATAAGCTAGAAATTATTAGATTATTGAAAGACTACAGGAAGATATGCCTAGGTTATATGCAAATGAGATATTTTCTATAAGATACTTGAGTATTTGCCAATTTTGTTATCCATGGAGGTCTAAGTATCAATCTCTTGTAAATACCAAGGAACAATTATACTTCCTCCCATTATATGTTTAACAAATGTTTGCTGATTACCCCACCGTGGTTAGCACTGGGACCATGAAGTCAACAAGTAAAAGAGAAGACAGGATTAGCAAAGTAAACTAATACCTGATATTGTTTGTTTTGTAATGCTAGGGATTGAAGTCAGGGCCTGGTGCCTGCTCGGATAGCATTCTATCACTGAGCCATGTTCCTAACTTCATATCTAAAATTGAAATCCTTATATGAAAACACTTTAGTGACCACAGCTCCCTCTAACATCGTGGTTCCAAATTGAAGTTTCAACACTTGTGAATACCTTCGGCACATTTGCCTACTGCAAGGCCTACCTTGTTTAGTCTACCTTAAAAAATGAAGTAGAAGTAGCTCTCAGATGCAAGCAGGGGCTTCTACCTAAGATACAGCAAGGATTAGCTCATTCGTTATTGAAAAATAGAATACAGTAAGCACAATCTAGTACCTTCTGGTAAGAAAATGAGGGGAAATGTGAAGGTAATGAATAACCTTCAAAAGAGTTTCAAAAATTCTTAGTAACTACAGACATTGCAAAAACAAACAGCTGAATGAATCATTAATATGTACTAAAATTAATAATGACTGATAGCAATATGTCACTCCCTCTTAACACTTAGCACCAGATATTATCTCAATGAAAGGATTTAACTTATTGAGAAATCATTTAAAACTACTTGAGTATATGATATAGCCAAGGATTGGGACCAAAATGTCTGAAGAGCACAAAAGATAGAGAAAAGATCATATATTTTTCCTCCCAAAAGTATGGAAAATTAATGAAGAAAAAAATGGATGTGGAAGTTGGTTAACCATTGGCAAAAGGTTGACTCCAAAAAATTTTAGGAAAAAGAAATTATAATAATCAAGGCTAAGGTTGTTTTTATGTTCAAGTGTTGACACCTCTCTACTATCCCTCTGAAACCTTGTACTCAGTCTACAGTTCTTAAAATGCTTCAGACCAGAAAAACTAAGGAGATTTTAGAGCCAATTATAGACAGAAGCATAGGAAGATAGGTGTGGGAATTGAGTCCCTAAAGGCAAACAAAACAAGGACACATACTTACTTTGGCGAATTCACTGAAATCTTGAAAACTCTCACAGATTCAGTAATGGGCAGGAGTCCAAGCCAATTTCACCCAGATCTTGAATTCATTTCTAGGTAACTTTTAATTTTATTTCATAATAGAAATTTTGCCTTTGATAGTAACTAAGATAAAATATGGAACATTTCTCAGACATTCATGTTTTCAACCACTAGGGTTTGATAGTAGAAATACAGATTGTCATGCACACATCTGATCATTGTGATCTCATCAACATTCATATGAAGTTGCCTAAAACAAATAGTTAAAACCTACAAGGTCGCCTTCCTTTCTTTGTGCAGACATGTGCTCACACACACACACACAGGCGCACACATACACACCCACAGTTGCTATCAAAAGTAAAACTTTACAATCAAAAGTATACTTGAGTCTTAACTATAATGGTCAAATAAATGCTCATTATTTTTTACTAATCTGTTGCTAAGGGCAAGATGACTGTGGATGTTAATTACTTATATTAATCTACATAATAACCATAACTTTCAAAGAGAACTTGAAATAAGTGATTGAAATAAATCTCAGTTATCTTATCTGCAAAATTGGTAATGTTCAGAACTGAATAAGGTATATAGGTAATGGTATTATGTCAATCTCCTAGCTCTGGTAATAAACTAGAGTTATGTAAGATGCCTCATAAGCTGGAGGAAAGGTACAGGGGGTGTCTCTGTACTATTTTTGCAACATCTTGTGAGTTTATAATTATCTCAAAAAAAAGTTTAAGAGAAATTTTGTTGTTAATGATACCTTTCTCATAAGGCAGTAATGATTAAGTAGGATAATATATAAAAATGAATCACCAAGCTGCCAAAAGTGTGAAATGACTGGTTGTTTAATGAATATTTGTATTTTTGAGCTCCCCAAATCAATAATTTAGTAACTTTTCCCAAAGTGACAAGAGCTAACATGTACGCCTTATCTATGCCAGCCACCATTCTTACTTCTTTTTCCTCCTTCCTTCTATCTCCTTTTTATTTTTTAGGGGAAACATAATATCAACAAGATTATTATGAACACAATCAATAAAAATTTCTACCACGAAAGACCAATAATAGCCTCCCACAAAGAGGATAAGTAAAAGAACCAGGGAATTTCAGAAGCTGACATAGGATTAACCTGTCATTTAATATCTTAAACAGCCATAGAGATATATTAGCAGAAAAAACAGGAATGTACATACAAAATTTAGCTTTTACAATTGTGCAAGTACCCCCTTTGTGCTGCTTTTAGAATGTATAGTGCCATTCAATTTTGAAAGATGGTTTGCCTCATTAATTTTACTTCTTTGTTTAGGAGAGAGAGACCAGACAAGGTAAAATGTAAGGAGTCATTTAAGGCCAAGTATAGTTAGTCAAGGTCTCAGTGTCTTGTTTTAGGTCCTCTAATCTTTCAGAAAGGCTAAAGATAGAAACAAAATGATTGTATCAGTGAAACACACTTCTAGACCATCGATGTCATAGATAGGGTAAGTTTGCATGTTCGATGATACTTTTGTCACTCCTGCCTTAGAACCACACAAATGCCAGCATAGACCTCCCCATCCACCCAGGGACCAGTCAGGACCACAAATTGTTCCACAGGGCCAATGAGTGCAGATGGGGACTTGCTACCTAAAACCAGGGTGACTAAGCCATTGCGAACCAGTCTTCAGCTTGCAAAGTCGTGGTATAGATACACTGCTTGAGAGGTATTCATCTCAGTTACTTACATCAGTGAGAACAGAAGTGATCTTTTGTTCCCAATGTAAGGAGGCCTTTCTATCAAGTCATCTTATAGATAAAGTTAACCTCATATAATCATCATTGATATGAATATTCACTTTCCATCCTTCACTGAGGTGTACATTGCTTTCCGGAGATATGAGTTCTCTGGGATGAGATCCAGGGGCAAATGAGGAACTTTCAATCATCTGACGTAGAGTCACTATGCTTACCCTGCCTTTCTTGTCCCATTTTCCATGAAGGAACAGCCATCACAAAAGAAGATCAATGCAGGATCACTGAAGGATGTATCAAACAAGTCTTCGCTGATTGCATATATGTGGAGACTTTATTCAAAGTCATGTGTTCTAGCCTCAATTTTTCTTTTTCTGGTAGAAAAGTATCAAAGTTTAAGGAGTTACACATCTTTATTTTTGTAGTTGGTCCTTCTAGAAGTAGAGCTTGATATTTAAGAAGTCAGTTCTCTCATACCTGTAGGCTTCTTTTGGAAGAAAGAAATTCTACCATGTTGTAAGCTATATACACAGTGAGTCCTTTGCCTGAAGTCAGCTTGGATGCCTCGAGTACCAGGACAGCTATGGGAACCACAGCTAAAAGGTACATTGGCAATCCCCTTGCTGCAGTGTCTAATTCATGATTCAGATACCCAAGAGGCTGTTAATCAGGTCCCAATCAATCCTCAGCATTTCCAAAGCCATGACCTGATTTTCATTAACATACAGATTGAAACAGTGTACGGTCAATAGGCTCAGGGCTGGGGCATTTAGAAGCACTTGGTTAAGTTTCTGGCATGATGGTTAAAATATGGGTATCTGCCTCTTCTAAACTGATATAAGAATTGTGTGGCCTCAAGATACCCTTCTATCCAAAGGTGACAAAAGCCTGTAATTCTTAGGAATCCCCTTCCCTGCTTTAGAGTCTTGGGTTGTGTGAAGGAAACTATTGATTTAATTCTCTCTTCCCCCAGCCTTCTGGTTCAATTAGAAATTATAAGGCTGAAATATTGTACCTAATTTCCTTTATACATAACAATTCTTTTGGAGCAGATCTGGGATCCTGAAATATAAATACATATGGTAACATTCATTCATTCATTCATTCTATAAATACCTGATTAGGCCCTATATGTGCCAATCACTGTGCTAGTAATTAGTGGTTTACATGAGTCAGATAACATTCAGTCTCTGCATTTGAAGTGTTCAAAATCAAGTAAAAAAAAACCAAACAGCTCAAGTCTAAACAGTTATGCATTACATCTAGAGACCTATTAGCCCCTGTCTGCTGGAAAATTCAGCAGGGCATACATGCCTTTGCTAGAGATCTCTTCTGAGGAGGCACATAAGAGTGTATCATCTATTTATTACAGAATTGTACTATTTCTATCTGCATGAGGGGGAAACAGCATACCGGATGTGGGTACATGCAAATTACAGCATGCATGCAAGATAAGGTATCTGCTCCAGGAGGGAAACTGGAGTTTCAGGCATAATAAAAAACAAATGGAAGTTACAGCCTAAGGGTTGTGACAAAGAGTGAGTTACGTCCTCTCCAGTGGCTCTTTTCCCTGGCATATGATAACTAGAAGGAAAGCCAGAGTTGAAAAGAAGGACCGAGAGACACGTGCCAGTGTTCAGCAATAGGCTGGCTTCTTTTTCCTCTGAAGTCATAATTACCTGAGGCTCCTCCATGGAGAGGACAGTCTGGCCAGTAGGAGGAGGTAGAGAGTGCCCTGGGCCCCTTCAGCCTGCTGCACCAGTTGGTAAGATGGGTCTGAAACCTGCCGACTCCCCTGAGGGGGCAGCCCAACTTCCAGTGGTCATCTGTGCACTCAGGGCATGGCTCAGGGGGCCTCTTGTCAGGATGGACCTCATCACAGACCACAGTCCCTCCTAAGATAGCCTGGCTCTCTGCAGAGGTAGCAGGTGCCTTTAGCTGTCTGCCTCTTCTTGGCCATTGTTTGAAGCTTTTTCCTAAAACCTGTGGCTGACTGAGTAAGACAGTTGTGTTTATGAATAATCTGTCCTTCTATTGAATCCATAGCCGTGGATGTATGTTTCATCAGTGCCTCTTGTAAATGATCTAAGACAGAGAGGTTCCCGTCTTTCTCCTGATGAATAGCTGACAATTTAAAATATTTGAAGAGCTTAGTTTTCACCCTTCTTAGACCTTCAAGAATACATATCTGAAGATATTTTCTATTCCAATCTCCTGTCTGGTTGGTAGGACAGGTTATCTTGAGGAATGTTTTGAGAGTATATAGAAACCAAGTAGCGATTATGAGAACCCTATTTTTCCCCTTGTTTTGCAGGTGGAAAACTCAATGGCAAATTCTCATACTACTTTAAAATGCATTCTTAAGCACTGGAAATTGTTTGACCCTAAAATATTGAGAAATGCTGGGTTAATATTTTCTGCACCCATGTATGGCCTGGCTATCTCCTAGAGGAAAAAAATGTAATGCAGAATGAAGTATTGATTCTGATACTATCTCACAACTTGAATTGTACTGTAAGAAAGATGAAAAACAGTCATAATTACTTTATGTTCAGAACTATTTGCATTAAGAGATAATCCTTTCTTATGTTCAAAGTTTAAATGTAAGCCACAGGAAAACTAGACACCCTTACGGCACAATCAGAAGCATCTGCTATTACTGAGTCTGAGGTTCTTGTCCCTTCAGAGCCTAATGATGAGGTTTCCAAAGCATATTTAATTAATGCTTCATCTACTGTTACTGAACCTGAGATTCCCCTCACTTGTCCTTGGCATTCTAAGGACAAGGTTTCCCAGCCAATATTAATCAACGCCTCATCCACTATTACTCAGTCTGAGATTTCCCTCACTTGCTTTCCAGCCTCTGAGGGTGAGGTTTCCAAGCCAACCTTAGTTAAGCCCTCTACTGGACTACATCCTATCTGATTTTGCTCAGGCTCCTCAAGCAGAATATCTATGACAGAAGTGGAGAATCTAGCCTTACCAATGTCCATGTGTTCTTTTCTCTCAGTGACCTCAAACAGATCAAAGATCTTGAAATGTTTTAAGATGACCTAAAAGTACACTAAAATCCTTAGGGGGACATACAAAGACCTATAAACTAGACTAAAACATGTAATGTTACCCTTAAGTCAAACACTGACTTCCGATGAGACACAAGCAGCATTACAAGCTGCTATTACATTTAGGTGTGAGTATTATATTATAGAAGGCCATGTTGTTAATTTTAGAAGGGCAGAGGCAGAAAACCAGGGGAATAGCTGGTTTCCAATGGAATTCAAGCAGTCCCTACACAACATCCGTACCATCCTACCAACCAGACAGGAGATTGGAATAGAAAATATCTTCAGATATGTATTCTTGAAGGTCTAAGAAGGGTGAAAACTAAGCCCTTCAAATATTTTAAATTGTCAGCTATTCATCAGGAGAAAGACGGGAACCTCTCTGTCTTAGATCATTTACAAGAGGCACTGATGAAACATACATCCACGGCTATGGATTCAATAGAAGGACAGATTATTCATAAACACAACTGTCTTACTCAGTCAGCCACAGGTTTTAGGAAAAAGCTTCAAACAATGGCCAAGAAGAGGCAGACAGCTAAAGGCACCTGCTACCTCTGCAGAGAGCCAGGCCATCTTAGGAGGGACTGTGGTCTGCGATGAGGTCCATCCTGACAAGAAGCCCCCTGAGCCACACCCTGAGTGCACAGATGACCACTGGAAGTTGGGCTGCCCCCTCAGGGGAGTCGGCAGGTTTCAGACCCATCTTACCAACTGGTGCAGCAAGGCTGAAGGGGCCCAGGGCACTCTCTACGTCCTCCTACTGGCCAGACTGTCCTCTCCATGGAGGAGCCTCAGGTAATTATGACTTCAGAGGAAAAAGAAGCCAGCCTATTGCTGAACACTGGCACGTGTCTCTCGGTCCTTCTTTTCAACTCTGGCTTTCCTTCTAGTTATCATATGCCAGGGAAAAGAGCCACTGGAGAGGAGGTAACTCATTCTTTGTCACAACCCTTAGGCTGTAACTGGGATGGAATTCTCTTCCATTTATTTTTGATTATGCCTAAAACTCTAGTTTTCCTCCTGGTGACAGATATTTTATCTTCCTTGAATATAATATACATGCACCCATATCAGGTATGCTGTCTCCCCCTCATGGAGACAGATATAAATGCTGAAGTATGGGTAAAATAAGAAGCACAGTAAGAGCTGCTCCAGTTGAAAAACATTTTGAAGACCACACTATTCTTCCTCACCGGAGAAGAAACTCTAAGGCATGATTTTAAAAAGGACTATTGCCTATAATTGACCACTTAAGGGTACAATGTTGCTTACTCCCCAAAACAGTCCCTGCAACACTCCACCCTGGGGAATTCAAAAACCCAGCGAGGAGTGGAGCTTGGCACAGGACTTTAGATTGGTAACTGATATAGCAGTGTCATACAGATCCCCAGTTTCTTTTCGCCTTTGAAAATCTCCCTAACCAAATGACTTGAACTGTGCCTCATCCAAGATTCAGAGCACCTCATCTTTCTGGGAAGTGCTTTCCCATGACGTGTAGCATTTTGAATTTCCCCAAATTACAGTCCTATAATATGTAGATGATACACTGTTATGTGCCCCCTCAGAAAAGCTGTCTAGCCAGAGCACCTGTTCCTTGTTGAATTTTCTAGCAGAGAGAGGTTATAAGGTTCTTAGGTCTAAAACACAACTTTGTGGCCTTGCAGTAAAATATTTGGTCCTTATCGTATCATAGCAACCCAAAGGCTGAGGGAAGACAGAACTAAACCAATACTTCCTCTCCTGGAACTCAAAATGAACTAAGAGTATTCCTAGGAATTGCAAGCTCTTGTCACCTTTGGATAGCAGAGTATTTTGAGGGCATATAACCCTTCTATCAATATATAAACCAGATACTCGTATTTTAACTAGGGAACCTGATTCCCAAACTGCATGCCAGAAACTCAAACAAGTGCTTCCCCAGCACTGAGCCTGCCAAAAGTACACTGCTTCAGTCTATATGTTGATGAAAGCCAGCTCATGGCTTTGGAGATGCTTAAGAAGGATTGGGACGTGCTCAACATCCTCTTGGGCATCCGAGTTATGAACTGGGCATTGTAGCAAAGGGATGGCCAGCATGCCTTCGTGGTGAGGCTATAGTGGCTGTCCTGGTACTGGAGGCATCCAAGCTGACTTCGGGCAAAGAACTCACTGTGTGTATAGCTTACAACGTGGTAGAATTTCTTTCTTCCAAAGGAAGCCTATGGGTATGAGAGAACTGACTTCTTAAATGCCAGGCTCTACTTGTAGAAGGACGAGCCATACAAATGAAGGCATGTTACCCTCCTTCATCTGCCACCTTTCCACAGAAGAGGGGGAAATTGAGGCTGGAAGCCATGGCTGAAAACACATAATTCTCCATAGATGCATACCCAGAAAAAACATATTTCACACACCCCTCATTGACCCTGATTTGACCATCTTTTGTGATGGCAGTTCCTTCATTGAAAATGGAACAAGAAAAGCAGGGTAAGCAGTAGTGACTATAGCAGATGCTTGAAAGTGCCTCACTTGTCCCTAGGACTAGTGCCCAGCTTGAAGAGCTTATACCCCTGACAAAGGCTTTACAACCCAGTGAATGACAGAAAGTTAATATTTATACAGACTCAAAGTATGCTTTCCTAGGGCTGCATGTTCATGCAGTCATACAAAAAGAAATTATCTAACAGCCATTGATCCTCCCAGAAAGTATCATAAGATGATAAATGAAGTTTAATCATTTGTCCATATGCCCTCCAACGTGATGGTAACTCACTGCAGAGGACATCAAAAAGGAGTTGATAAAGTATCTCAGGGTAATCAACTGACTGGTGCAGCTGCTAAAGAAGCTGCTTGAGGCCCCTCTCTTTAGGCACCCCTGATCTGGGGAGGGTCCCTTGTTCATACTTGTCCTAAATATTCTGTCAAATTAAATGGCTGTCTCCCATGGGTGTCAGTTCCTTCCATCAGGATGGTTACAGTGAGGTGGTGGTAAATTACTCCTTTCTGGTGCTAGTCCATGGTGCTAGTCAATTTTGTCTCTACATAAAACTTCTCACTTGGGGAGAGACAAGAATCACTAGATGGCCTCAAATTATTCATAGGAATAAGGCTCTCGCAGATAATACAACATATAGTTAAGACATGTGAACTCTGCCAAAAGAACAACCCTAAAAACTAGATAATAGCCCCTCCAGGTATGCAGAGACATGGAAAATATCCTGGAAAAGATTGGCAGCTTGACTTTCCTCATATGCCAAAGAGTAAGGAGCTCTAAACACTATTGGTCTTGGTAGCCACTTTCACAAACTTGGTTGAGGACTTTTCTTGTCGATCAGAAAAACACAAAGGGTATTTGTGCAACTGTAAAAGCTGAATATTGCTGTGCATCCCTGATACTTCTGCTAATATCTCAATGGCTGTTTAAGATATTAACAACAGGTTGATTCAATGTCAGAGTCTGAATTTCCCTGGACTTTTCTTTACTGTCTTTATGGGAAGCTATGATTAGTTCTTCCTGTGGAAACATTTGTTGGTTATGTGCATAATAGTATTGTTGATTATTATTTGACCCATGGATGCTTAACTGCTTTTTCAGTTTCCTCCAGACATAAAGCAATAAGCCTACTCAAGAAGATAGACCCTCTAGAGAGTATCTCTGACTACCTATCACAGCTACCAGCTATGACCCCCTTCAGTCAGAAATAGCAAGAACCATGGCAGTTAGGGGTACCTCTTCAGAAGGGGAAATATTACAAACAGCTGAGAAAGATAGAAATATTATAGACAGGGCTGGGAGTTGGTAAAGAAGATGAGAACACATTACAACTGTGGCTGGATACACATCTGTCAAAGATTACACCTCAAGGTAAATATGAAGTGACCAGGCCTATATGCCTCCCTGAGGAATAAGTAATAAATTAAATGAACTGCAATTGATATCACCTAGTCCAATAAAGTCTAGATAAATATCAGTCAACCAGATGAGTGACCAGGTCCTCTTGATCTATCCCTTCCTTAAAAGGTCTTTGTTCTTTCCATGTACACTTGCTACATGACCTGCTTCACCATCAGATCAACATTATCTAAGCAACTATAACTGTAATCCATTGGTTGATCACAGTTTTGTTGCTGTTGTTGTTGTTGTTGTTGTTCTTGTTCTTGTTTGTGGGGGATCAGATAGAACCCTTACTCTCCTGATGGGAGAGAAGGGACTGCTCAACCACTGTAGCATTTTTGTTTGTACCTCCAAAGATGAATGTCAATTTCAACTCCATTGCCTAGCAACCCATTGCTTGGATTGTGTAGGGGGCTTGGTGTTTTTCTGCACTGTAACAGCTTCTTCATGTGGCTTGCCCTGGGTGCTCCTTGTTTTTGGTAAGGTCATGTCCTGGCCAAGCTACAGCCCTACACATGTGGTCAATTTCCAGCTTCAATGGCTCCCAACATGTCCATCTTTTTTGTTTTGTTGTTACATAGGATGGGTGGTCAGTTGAAGCTGGAGAAGCTATGTTGGAAAACTCTACAGATCTTTTTATTTTAAGTGCAGTTCAAGGATTTTAAGTCCCTGCATTCTGGAATTGAAACCCTGTGCAGGCCATTAATCCACAGCAGTAAACAGCTAGCAGTGTAGCCAGCAATTGTCAGAAAGTGTTTCTGACTTGAGTTTCTTTTATAATTAACATATACTATGGCATTGTTTTATATACCTGTAGTAGTTGTACATTTCTTGCAGGATGTTCAAGACCAAGTTAAGGTGAAACCTGTTTTAAACACAATTTTTGTTATCTATCAAGGTCAGTTAAGTCTCCTCAGGAACCTTGGAACCACCTGTAGCACCTCTTAGTTCTTCTATCAGTGTTGACCATGAGTCATGGCCATTGCTTGACCAAGTTGCTTTCTATGAAAGATTGGGAGACTTTTCTCCTGGTGACTCTCCTTAGGCACACAGCACTTTTCTCTGTGGTCTCACAATCTCCTTGATCAGAAGACCAGGAACTCACAGAGTGCAAGATGGCACAGCAGAGGTTCTCTTATGTCCTGGGACCTCACTGACCTCAGAGGGTCAAAATATTGGCTGTCCTCTTAGCCCATCTGTCTCTAATTGTTGGTCTCTATACCTCAGTTGATGAACATCCAGAAGAAAAGACTGATAACAGTACAGTGTGATAAAGGCAGTAAGTTTACATTACTATCTTATCTAAATATCAAGCATCTTAGAGCATAAAATGGAGCTGTTATGTCCTATTAATCATGAATGTTTTAACATTTGAATACCCCGGTCCATGTTCAGGTGCCATATGTTGCCACCAGCTGTAGCTCTAGATGTTCCTGGGGGAGTGGGGGAACAGTGAGAGGGTGAGAAAATAAAGAGACAAAAGCTGGGATCAGGTATAACCCTTACTCTCCTGGTAGGAGAGAAGGTACTCTGATCATAGTTGGTTTTTTTTTTTTAACAGAAAAAAAGTGAAACAGAAAAAAGGGTAGAAATAGAACAGAATTTCAAAAAAAAGTAAGAAATCACTAGTTGACAAATTACATATTTTTATCTTAGAAGTAGTTGCTCAAGTCACAAAATCAAAGCATAAAAAGTGGAAATCGATCATAGTTTTGATCAATGCTGTACCCACCTCATGATTTTGCTCTCTAAAACTTACTCTGTGAAGTGGGTCAAAGATAACCCAAGTCTGGGTTCTCTCCTGTCTTCCAAGAGCTCAATACATTGTCTCTCAATAAAATGTCCCACTCTTATCCTCTGTTGTTCCTTAGAATTCATTCTTCAGTTTTAGGGGACACAAATTTGGCATATCTGACATATAGCATGTCAGGAGTTATATTTTTCCCCTATATTACTTTGGCTCATTAACCAGTGAGATCTTCCAAGGTTTGGTGATGTCTTCCTGTGTTGGCTCACTACATGCTACAGTTGAGTGGGCCAAAAATAGTCCAATTCCTTGTGTATAATGAGGAAACAATCGCCAAGTATATACCAATTAAGAAGTAGGTAAGTTAATTGAAGATCACAGGCTATAAGATAGCAACAGCAATAAGAAAGTGGAATAAAGACCACTTACTTCTTGATGTCCTTCAACAATTATGAGACAAACTAATAATAATTTCACCATTTCTCAGGGTGCAGAAACCAAAGGACAGGATAATGAGGCATTTGGTAAGTGTTGCATAGCCTGTAATTATATGGGATTGAATCACACACCTGGATCTAGAATTCTGCAGAGAGAGAGGTTCACAGTATCATGAGTATCACCTCTCCTCCACCTGTCCCCTCCCCAAGTGTCAGGAGACACGCATTCACTTTCTATCAGTACACATCAAACCAGCACAAATGCAATGGCTTATTATCTCATAATTTGAAGGTCAGAAAGGATCAGGCCATCACTGGATTCCCATGTAATAAAATCTGGTACTCAAACTTTTCTTCTGTAGGATCCACCACTTCCCTCACTTTCTGCACCCTAACCCAAAATCCAAGCACCCTGACTGCTACCAGTTTTTCCTTGTAGGATTGCGCCCAAGTGAAGGCCTTGAACTTCTCAGGCACTGACTGAGGCTAAAATCTCTAAGGGAAAGAGATCTTGGTGCTGAGTCAAGTTCCCTGAAATTCTTACATAAACCCCATAACTTAATGCCACTCTGGTGGCTATAACTAGGTAGAAGAACATCCTTTTACTCTCACTGTCTGTTGCAATGATGTAAACTGCATCATTTTCTAAGTTCTCCTAACAAATGCTCTGGACTAATCACTTTGATGCTTTGGAATTCTGACAGACTCCATCTTAGATAGTTTAAGGCACTCCCTTGTGGGAACTCTGTGATGCCACCTGTGGGGTGATTCAGTCATGTTTTGGCAGGGCAAAACATCTTCCCAGCTCCAGAGATTGGCAGAATGGATTTCCCTATTGTTCTAAAATTAAGGTTTCTGTGTCTTTGCTGGCTGCCTTCCAGTAAGTGCTCCCAGAGACTGTCCTGAGGTCCTTGGCAGGTGGGTCACTTCATCTTCAAGAGTACAGGTTCTCCCTCACATGGCAACTCTATTATTTTGCAAATCTTTATTTCCAGAAAAGGTCCAGGTCATCTAATTAAGCTAATATACTTAGGCTAAACTGATTTTTCTTGAAGTCACCTATGTCACATAAATGATATACACTATGAATTCCACCAGGATCATATTCTTGAGATTGCATAAGCATAGAATCCTGGTACTCCTCTTAGAATCTCTGGGACTGTCTCTACTTTTCCAAAGTTGTCAACCTATACCTTAACTTTGAAGATTGGGAGTATGTAAAAGTGAAAGGCTGTCTCCAGTTAACCTCAAAAACAATTCATGCACTCCGTCTTTCCACATATACTACACAGTTGAGCAAAGATTTGGTTGGTTTTTGGTTGTTTGGTTGTTTTCTTCCCATTCCCAAAGAAACATTATGTATAGAGATTTTAATGTATACTAGGAGTAAAGTCAATTTTTAAAAATTTAGCTTTAGTTTTTTTGCTTGCTATCATGTTTTAACTATAATAGAAATACATAAAAAGACTGTAGCATGGAGTGCATGGAATGATAGCTGAGTCAAGACTCCATGAAGAGAAAGTAATTTGAAGACGTTTTTGTCAAGTTAGTTTCTGATAAATGAAAGTAGAAAGAGGTCAAACAGATTAAAGTGTCAATATTCCTGGGCTTCCCTCCTTCACCAGAGTGAATAAGTAGAATCAATGCGGTATCAATTACTTAGCTCTTTATAATTCCCACACCAAGAGTGCCCTTCCCCACCTGACTTGCGGCTCTGCAAAGGTTGCTAGTGCAAACTGAGTATGTGGGTTTGTCAATGTGCAGCTAAAGAACAGGCAGAAAACTAATATTTAAAAGGAGGTAGAGGTAGGAAAACTATTTTCAAAGAACAGTATGTTTACATACTAAATACCGAGGAAAGAAAGAGGAGATGAGAAAGAAAAGTGAGTGCATGGAAAACTTTAAAAAAGAAACAGAAAACTTAGAAAATGAAATTCCAGAGAATTATATAATAAGAACTAGGAAGAATGATATAAATTTCATGAGACATTTTATCTGAACATGTCAACTGGAATAGCATGCACTACAGTTTCAAGAGACTAAAGTTAGATAATGAGATCATAGTACATGGGTACTTTCTAGGTTCTGCATGAATTTTTTCCTAATTAATGTAAGTCTACTTTCTAATATATTCTGAAAAAGACTTAACTCTCTTTAAATAATATTAGATCCAGCCCTCTCTTGGGTTCTACGGATTCAATGAACTATGGATGGACAGTATTTGGAAAAAATCAATTGTGTCTGTACTAAACATTCATTTTTTCTTGACATTATTCCCTCTAACAGTTTTTAGTATTCTGTTCTTATGGTGGATTTCCGGGATGGTGATTATTATGTGTCTGGGTGTACTTTTATTTTGGTTATGGCTGTTTGGAGTTCTATATGCTTCACTTATCCAAATGTCTGTTTCTCTTCTCATGTTTGGGAAGTTGTCAGCTATTACTTCTGTAAATATCCTCTTGATATCATTTGGGCTGTCCCCTTCTTTTTCATTTATCCCTATTAATCTTATGTTATTTTTCTTTGCATCATCTTGCAGCTGTTGAATTGTTATTTCCTGATTCTTTGTTATTTTTAAAATATCTTTCTTTCCTGCTCACTGGCTGCAATCTTATCTTCGAGGTCTGAAATTCTACCTTCACTTTTGTTGAGGCAGTTTTGGCAGCTTTCAATAGCATTTTTGATTTCCTGTATATCTCTTTGAATCTGCTTTATGCATTCTGTTTGTTTCTTATATTGTTCATTTAGGGATTCTATCTGTTTGCTTTGTTCCTCTAATTTTTAGCTGTGTCTTCACTAGATGCATTCACTATTTTTTTCACTGTTTTTATCAATTCTTCTTTTACCTGGGCAAGTATCTCTGATTTGAATTTCTCCATAGCTTTCCCTAGTTGCATGTTTATTTCATTTGATATCATTTCAGACATTTCAGGTGTATGGCTTCTTTTTTCTTCTGTGTACATGGCTTCTAAGCTTTCTTGGGGTGGGCTGGAGCTTTGAACCCGCCTTTTGGTCTTTCCTTTTGTCATTTTTCTATATTTCCTTGCTTTCAGCAGTGTTCCAAAGCTTCCTCTGTATGTGTGGCGAATTACCTCTAGCACCCTCAGTTCCTGGAGCAGTGGTGGTTCCCCCACAGGCTCTTGGCTCCCTCACAGGGTCCTAACTCCCCTCTGTAGACTCCTGGCTCCCTAAGTTGTAAGGCGGATGCTGGGCATGGTGGACCGGAGCCTGTGGAACCTCCGGCGGGCCGGGCCACCATCCTTTGTCCCAGGCCGGTCTCCGGGAGGTTCCCTGCAGGTGAAGGGAAGGCCTACGTGTCCCAAACAGACCTGGCCAAGATGCCAGTCTCCAGGAGGTTCTCTGTGGGTAAAGGGTGGGCCTACGTGTCCCAAACAGTCAGGCCGAGATGCTGGTTTCCGCAAAGTTCCCAATCCAACAGACCAGGCCGAGGAGCGAGGAGCGGCCAGTCTCCGGGAGGTTCCCTGCTGGTAAAGGGCGGGCCTACTGGTCCGACATTATTCCAATCACAACACAGTATACCTACTATTTAGAAAAAATGTACATTATTTCTATTAGGTATTATAAATTATTATTATATGGTATTATAATCTAGAGATTATGTAAAGTATATGTGAGAATGAACATAGGCTATTTGTAAATATGGTGTCTTTTATAAAAGGGGTTTAAGCATCTGTAAAGTTTGGTTTCTGGGACAGACATCATTTTTCCTAAACCACACCCCCGATGGTATTGAGAAAGGCTTATACTGAGCTTGAGGGTGAGAGGAATACCTCACCTTCAAAAGTACAGGTTGAATGTCCCTTGTCAAAAATGTTTGGAACAAAATTGCTATAGATACTGAGTTTCTTTTTTGCTTTGCAATGTTTGCAAGAACTTTATTACTTCATTTACTCTAATCCAAAAATCTAAATCAGAAATGCACCCAAATCTGAAACTTGTTAATATATGGAATCTTTAAAAATAACATATTATTAGACAAGAGTAAACAAATGGGAATGGGGAGAAAGATGTAAATCAAGCCAATGGAGTATAGATATGACTAAAATATATTATTGCAATGAATTCAGCATTTTATAAAATTAATAGGCACTAGTAAAAAGAAAACTATTCTTAAATTTTGGATTTTGTGGCATCTTAGATTTTTTAATAAAATTTATGAGTGAATATGTATTTTTTTCCTTTCAAAAAGTCCCTAACTATGAGAAGATTATGAAAAGGTTATTGACTCCACAGTTTGTGGGAAAGATATGTCTAATGGAAGAGCAGAAAAGGTCAGAGCTCCTCTGGAAAAGACAGATTAAAGATTTCATTATTATAATAAAGGACTCAACAAGCATAAACCATAGGCCCTGCAGACATCACTGACTGGCTTTATACTCATCTATGGAACAGGACATCCCTCGTAAATATGATATAACTCTGTACTATAACTCAGATGACTGATAAAGCTTTAATAGGTATTCTATTGTCCCTTGATTACAGACTGTGACAGTCTCCAAAACAGCTGCAAATTATCCTGATTTCTGGGTTTCATACATCTTACACTCTCTGTGTGTGTTGAACCAGGATGGCTCAGGTGATAAACAGAATATAGTAGAAGAGATGGTGTGTGCTCCCGAGCTTAGGTCATGAAAGACAATACAGCTTGTGCCTTGGCCTCTAGGACTGCTCTGTCATGGAAAACCACTCACTATGTCAAGGGAGCACTCCAGCATCCCCATAGAAATGCACACATGGAGAGATAGTGAGGCTCCCCTCAAAGCCAGCACTAATTGTCTTCATTTGAGTGAGTCAGGCATTTGAGTAAGTGAAAGTTCAATGAGTCAACTTTTTAATTACCGCATTCTTGGTTGACAAATGACTGCTGATTGATCCAGAACTTCAGAGCCATGCTGCTCCTGAACACCCAACCCAGATACACTGTAAGAGCTAGAACATTACTTTTTTAAGATTTTATTTAATGAGAAAACAAAACTAAACAAAACAGAAAAAAGGGTAACAACAATACAAAATTCCAAGGGAAAAAAGTAAAGAACAAAAACACTAAGAAATCATTACTTGATAACTTACATAGTGTCATCTTGGAAATAGTTGTTCAAGTTACAAAGTTAAAACATACAAAGTACACATTCAAACAATGAGACTGTTAATAGTTCTGCTCCATGATCTAAAAAAAAACAGTAATATGGTCATCCATCTTACATACTTAAACATACATGCAATTATATCCTTTAGAGCACTTTCTTTTCCTCTCTTTTTTACAGTAGCAATTACACATTTTGGGTTTTATTACTCTTACATTTCTTATTACTTTTTACACTAGAGATACAATGTGATATTTATAAATGTGATTCTTATTTATTTCACTAATGAGGATAGTCTCAAGTTGTCTCCATTTACCTATGAAGGCCTCAGGACCATCCTTCTTTGCAGCTGAGTAATACTCCATTATATAAAAATTCCACAATTTTTTCATCCACTCTGCAGTTGATGGGCATCTTGGTTGTTTCCAAGATCTAGCTATCACAAATTGTGCTGCTATGAGCATGGGTGCACATATGTCACTGTGATATGACCTTTTTAGTTTTTCTGGGAAAATACCCAGGAGAGGAATAGCTGGGTTGAATGGATCTTCCAGTCCTAGTCTTCTGAGAATTCTCCATACTGATTTCCATAGTGGTTGCACCAGTCTACAATCCCACCAACAGTGGAGAGTGTTCCTTTTTCCACGCAGCCTCGCCAACATTTGTTATCTGTTGATTTCTTGATGGCAGCTATTCTTTCAGGAGTGAGATGAAATCTCAAAGCTGTTTTAATTTGCATTTCTGGAATGACCAGTAATGCTGAACATTTCTTCATGTATTTATTTGCCATTTGTATATCTTTATCTGAGAACTGTGTGTTCATCTCAGATGCCCATTTTTGGAGAGGGGATTTGAATTTGGGGGGCTTGATATTTTTCAATTGTTTATATGTTCTTGATATAAGTCCTTTGTCTGAGGGGTTGCTGGCTAAAATTGTTTCCCATTCTATGGGTTTTCTTTTCACTCTGATGGTGATTTCTTTTGAACTACAGAAACTTTTCAATAATATGAGATCCCAGTTGTTGATTCTCTGAAGTGTTTCCCATGCAATTTGCATTTTAGAACATTACTTTTTTAAGGTACTAAATGTGGGAGTAATTTGTTACACAGCTGTAAATCAGTTAATTTGTAGGTCACTGTACAAAGTCAGTGCTCAGTTACCAATCAGCAACATTGATATTCAATACAAAGTAAACCAAATATAATATCCAGTCCAGTCCAAACAAATGGATTTTGCTAATGCTGGATAGTAACAGTACTGCTACTTATAAATGCACTCCAGTAAGCAATCTATATTTCACTTCAGGTAATGATTTTTATTCTGAGACAAACAGTTGGACTCCTATAATTGTTGATGGAAAATGAAATTCAAAAGTGAACATATATAGTTACTCTGGGAAATTGCATTACTGAGATTTTTCTTGATACATTGATATCACAAATGTACTATAAACCCCTTTTATTCTAGATCAAAGTACTACTTTTCTACAAAAAAAAATAAAAATAGACATCATTTTCACATTCCTTGTTTTTATAGCAACAAAGGGAAAGACTTTTGCTAATCTCAACTGGATTTAGAAACAAAAACTGAACACTGGTAATGTCTTTAGCAGTAAACAAATTGGTATTCACAGTGCTAATGGAATTTGTTTAAGTAATTATTTAAATATATTCATTGTTCACCTTGCATGACTTGATATTCTCTACAATCAAGAATTAATAAGCATAAAAACCTACAATGTATTTATGCCACAAAAGAATAAATGTAATTCATAAGAACTGAATTGACTCAATATTTTCCCCTTCAATTCTAAAACAATTAAAGATTAACCAATCAAGAAGAAATATAAATATCTACACAATGGAAGCTAATGAAGAGAAACTTGCAAACAATAAGTGGTTGTTTAAACTACAATGCATGGTCAAAATATTAAGTGAAATGTTTAAATTTTTGAAAATTTATTATAGTAAAAGATACATCACCATTAACTCCCCCAATATATTCTCTGTCACTTTGAGCACATGTATTCCATCCTTCTTGCCACTTTCTCAAGCAGTTCTGAAAATCATCTTTCTTGAGTGTCTTTACAAGGTGTGATAAAAAAATATGGTGAATTCAGCTGCCAAGAGCAATCTAACAGCAAGACAGGTGTGTAAATACATTTTAGTATGTCCTCATCCATATTATTTCCCAGGTGTTGCAATATGTAACTTCTGGGTCTTCTCCAAAGTCAAAATGATCATGAAAGGTAAATATTTTTAATCAGTTCAGGCCATTGACAGGCACAACAGCATAGTTTAAAACACAAAAAGCAGACTTCTGCAACTGCTTCAGAAAGGTAAGAATGATGAGTGTGTTTAAAAAAAGGAGGAATATTTTGAGTGGGTTTAATGGCAATGTGTCTTTCAATGTAATTTTTAATTTTAAAAACAAAACAAAAAAGAATAAAATGATGTAAAATTTTTAATGTAAATATTCACTGTATTTTTCTATCGCATCTTGTTATCATCAAACTTGATGATTTCTAAGGTTTTCCTGAGCAGATAAAATATTACTTAAAATATGAGGAATTGGAGTCATTCACTTTTACAATATCTTAATGGCAGACATGGTATTATTTGGTTTATTTTTAGAAGGAAAACTAATATCAATAAAAGCAAAATATATCTGTATTTCAATAAGTCCAAGAAAGAACAAAGGTGATTCTAACAAACTTTTTAAAACCCTAATATCAGAGGTGATAATGTATGTCAGAAGTAGTGAAAAATAAACTAAACTCAAATTCAAACTAAACTAAACTAAACTAAGCAAACTAAATTCAAACAAACTAAACTAAATTCAAACAATAATAATAACAGTGAGAAACACTGAATGCTCAGGGTAGGAGTTTGAGAAAGTGGACATACTGTCCCCATTCGTACATTATATAGTTCTGGAAACATTAGCTAGAGTAGTTAGCCAAGAGAAAGAAATAAAAGGAATAAAGATAGGAAAGGAAGAAGTTAAATCATCTTCATTTGCAGATAACATTACTTTACATAGGAGATCCCAGAAAGTCCAAGAAAAGACTTCTACATTTAATAACCAATTTCCCAGATGGATACAAAATCAACACTCAAAACTCAATAGCAGGCCTGTGCACAAATAACAAACTTGCTGAGAGAGAAATTAGAGAAGTCATACTTTCAACAACAGTATCAGAAAAACTCAAGTCTTTAGGAATCAATCTAAGAAAGGAACTAAAAGATCACTACATTGAAAACTAAAATAATCTGAACAAGGAGAATAAAGAGTATATCAGCAAATGGAAAGATAGTCTTTGTTTATGGGTAAGAAGAACCAACATAGTGGAAATGGTCATACTTCAAAATTGTTGTACAGATTTAATGCAATCTCAATCAATATACAATTAGCACATCTCACAGAGTTAGAGAAAGCATTCCTAAAATTAATTTGGAACCAGAAGAGGCCTAGAATAGCAAAAAAATAATTCCAAACAACAAAGCAAAACAGAAAGCATCACAACTCCTGCTACTGTCAAAAAAACAGTATGAGGATCAGTGGAACAAATTAGAAGATGTAGAAACAACTTCAAACACACTCAGCCATCTTATCTGTGACAAATGGGTTAAATATATTTACTAGAAAAGAAAGCCCCTTTATTTAAAAAAACTGGTTTTCCACATGCCAAAGACAAAAACTAGACACATCTATCACCATGCACTAAACTAAAATCAAAAGGGATCAAAGATCTACATATTAAAATGGAAACACTAAGCCTGTTGGAACAGAGAATGTGGAGAACCCTTGAAGACACTGGTGTAGGCAAAAACCTCATGAACAGGACCTTGACTACAAAGGAAATACTACAAAAAGTCAACAACTGGGATCTCATCTTACAAAACAGGTTTTGCACAGCAAAAGAAATCACCATCACAGTGAAAAGACAACCCACAGAATGGAAAACAATCTTATGTAGTTGTTCTTCAGACAAAGGACTAATATCTAGTACATGTAAAGAAATGAAAAAGAATCAGACCCCCCAAGTTTATGAGGATCAGTGGAACAAATTAGAAGATGTAGAAACACCTTCAAACACACTCAGCCATCTTATCCAAAAATAGCCATCTGAAATGAATAGACACTTCTCAGAAGAAGTACGAACAGCAAATAAATATATGAAAAAAATGTTCAGTATCACTGAACATTTGAGAGATGCAAATTAAAACAACACCAAAAATTCATCTCACCTCAGAAAGAAGGGCTACTATAAAAAATCAACCAATATTCTGGGGAAATGTGGGGGAAAATGAACCCTTCTCCACTGTTGGTGGGCGTGTAGACTGGTGCAACCACTGTGGAAATCAGAGCGAAGATTACCCAAAAAGCTAGGACTAGAGATTCTATTTGACCCAGCTATTCCCCTCCTTTATATCTTCCCAAAAGAATATATGTGCACCTACATTTATAGTAGCACAGTTTGTAGTAGCTAAATTTGTAAACAACCTATATGCCTATCTATCAACAAATAGATGAAGAAGATGTATAAATAAGGGAGTACTAATCAGCCATAAAGAAGGATAAACTTGAGACATGTATAGATAAATGGATGGACCTTGAGATCATACTCCTATGTGAATTAAATCAGATGCATATGTGTAAATAATGCATTGTCTCTGTGGTGTGAGAAATTAAAAGTGTAAATAAGCACCAATATGTTTAATAGATGTGAAATAGGATGTAATCATTCAAAGAGAAAGGGTAATTAAGGGGGAAGTAGAATTGAAAATGAAAAAATGACGAAATAAAGGATAAAATGGAGACAAATCTTTGTAAACACGAAGGAGAAGAGGAGTTGAAGTGAGGGGAGAGGAATAGGAAAGAACAGGAACTAAGATGCATCACATACAAGTACAAATACCCTACAAAGAGTGTGATCATTATGCATATCTAAATTGTACCAATAAACAATTATAAAAAAGTGGACACAATAATTCATAGTTTCCTATTTTCATTCTCGGCAGTATGACTGTAACTCCATCAGTGAAAAGGTAGTATCTATGTCCTTGCTTCTTAAATCAGGGCTCACCTAAGGTGCTTTCCGTGTACCCACATTGAAAGCGCCTGTATGAGAAGAAAGCCACTCGAATGCGGAAGCGATGCTGTGCAGCTCCAAACCTGTGCCTCAAGAGACGCTGCATGCTGCCACTCCTGGCACTCTGTCTAGTTATCACAGAATGGAGGACATGGGCAAGTCAGCTGAGGAGTGTGAGAGCTCAAGGAGACAAGCTGATCCATTCCAAGCTGATGCTAGGTGTGCAAGCTGAGATTAGAATAACAACCCAGCAGAACCTAGGCTAAATTACCAATGCATGGCATCATGGTCTAAAAAAAAATTGGTTGTTTTTAAGTCCCTAAATTTAGGAGCAGTTTGTTATACAGTCATCTCTAGTCGGTATGCTCTAAGTTTCACTTGAAGTGTTTTACACTCAATATTTACAGTTACCCTTGCTACATACTATAAGGTAAATAGTATCATTGCCCATCCTCATTTTAGGTGTGAGACCTAGATACTGCCCCCATTATGCAAAGCCAACAGCTCCGTTCCCTGGTTCTTTTTCCTCCCACGTCTCTCCATACCACCTCAGCACCACTGCTCTCCTTGAATAACAAGAACATTTACTGGCTCTTTTAGTTTTTACAGATTTATCTGATATTTGAAGAACAGCATTTTATCCCCAGCTAAATTGGAGAGTAGATTATTTGCTTTACAAAAGGATTGTTGACTTTACAAAGGATTTCCAGAATAGAACTTTAAATATCAAACTCCCCTTAGTGCATTTAAACTATGATTCCATTTGCAAGCCACTACTTCTGAATGCCTCAAATTCTGTTTCCCCTGAGACTTTGGCTAGGCAATTTTTAAGAGGCCTTGCAATTTAAAAATTAAATAAATCTGTGGCTGGTAGCACATATGACAGAGACCAGGACTTTGGAACCTATTAGCTTACATTTCAGCCCCGCCTGTGGCACCGAGGTACTAGCTGCATGATGAATTTGGACAAGTTGCTGAACAGCTCTAAGCCTCGTGACACTCCCCTATAAATGGGACATCAGAAGGTTCACTATGGATTAAGTGAGTTAACAAAAAATACTTAGCACATTCCTAGATATATGTGAAATATATTGCCAGCAAACGTTTTGGCCTCTGGAAAAGATTCACAGGGATCATACAAAATGTAATTTTCCTCTTGTCAAATAATATTGTATAATGTATACCCTAGTTCAATTGTTTGTATCACTTCTTTAACATAAAAATTATTATATAATACTGCATTCTGCTTACTAAGTTTATTTAGGGCTTCATTCTTAATATATAGCACTCATGTTTGTCTGAGCCTTCAGAAGGTTCAGAGGAAAGAGTCTTGGGTTAACTACTTACTTATTCCAGACTTCTCCTTGGAACATTTACATAACCTGTCTTTGTTAGTATGTTCAAGATTGACTGCTGAGCATTAAAAAGATGAGGCTCACCAGCAGGAATGGATTAGTACACAGAGCTCCAGTGGAATTTTCCTCTGATGAACAGTTCCATCTCTCCTTCCCAGCCCACTTCTGATGACTCTTTCTAACCAGGTACTGTAATTCTTGTGCATGTCTGGAGCCTCGGTAAATAAAGCAGCTGGTGGAAAAGAAGGGCTGGGCATCCTACATTTGCCAGGGACTCTTGAGGGAAAAAATAGATGCACTAACAGTTGTATTACTAAATATTTCAAACATATAACAATAATAAAACTATCACACTCACTATTTAATAGAAGATTATTAGGTTGTATTAGAAATGATCACAGCTATGTTTTGGATTTAAATTTGTTAAATCCTCACAGTTGTCTTTGTTGTCTTAGAAACTTTGGAAACAAGAAGAAAGAAAACCTCAGAAGTAAGGTTAGAGACCCTGAGGATTCTGCTATAATATCCATTCGCCATCCTGCCCTTCAGGGCACCTGTGAGATTTTCTTTTACAGATATGCTTTTATTCATGTTATCTGAAAACTTTATTATTTTTTGTGGATCTTACTCGACACTATACCTCTTTTTGTTACCAGTAATTCTCATAGATATACAGGTCATAATTCTGTTTCTGAAATGTTTCTAGATTAAATGTGAACAAAAAGACTTTTGTTTCATTCATTTTAAACAGTTGAACTGCATTACAGCACTTAATCATCCACAATTCATATGCTTACTCTCACAGTGCTGGTGTTTCTGCAGTTTCTCGTGTTTCTGGTGGGGCAGAGCTAACAGAGAATGGAGATGAGAAAAACAGATGCTGTTCCTTCTTGGTGAGGCAAGTCTGTACCTGCAGGGGAATTCGCATGGTTAGAGTCCTTGATGGTGTGGTATGATCTGGACCCTGGTGCCCAGATATAGAGTCAAACACTTAATCCAGATGTCTCTCTAAAGGTATTTTTGGGATGAGATTAACATTTTAAGAAGTAGATGCTAAATAAGGCTGACTATCCTTCATAATATGTGTGAGACTCATCCAAGCATAAAGGTATTTTGCCAGTAGACTGACTTTGAATTTGGGCTCTTTCTTGAGTCTCTATGATATTTTGAAAGTTTTGAAACGTGCCACACTCTTCCATAATCACATGATGCAATTCCTAAAAATAATTCTTTTTTTCACTCTTTTGTTCTCTTCTTTCCCTTCCATTTCCTTCCCTTCCTTTCCCATCCCTCACCTTCTCTCCTCTTCCTACTCTTCTTTCCTCCTCTTCCTTTTTGCTGTCTCTGTCTCTCTGTCTGTGTCTCTCTGTCTCTTTTCTCTGTCTCTCTCTCTCTCTCCCTTCCTCCCTCTCTCTATGTCTGTCAATGGTACACATGTATAAATCTGTCTTTCTGGCTAATATAATCTCAGAATACAATTTGTGCTTGTTCCATGTTGACCCTTTGTTCTTTGAAGGTAAAGGAACTTAGGCAACAATGCAAGAGTTTCAAGCATGGAACAAAAATGGCAAAACATTTATTTGGCTTAGTGTATTTCCTCATAGTTCACCAAAACTTATGCTTTCTACTCTAAATAATACCTTGTTTTCTCTACCTACTGCCTGTAGTTGATTGGAGGGCATGTGATTAATTTCTATGACCCTACGAGGCACTCAACTAACATTTATTAAATTATTCAGTGTATAAATGGATGGTAATTTCAGGGATTGCACTAACAAATAAATAGGCTAACCAAAAGTCCATTAATAAAATATATCTCTGGGGCATGGTGATGTATTTATCACTGTACTGGTAATGGAGAATTCACAGAGACTCAGAGAAATAATGCTCAGGATGATGTTTAAGGGCAAAACAATAAAAACAATCCACAAACCCTGGGGCAAAGGGAGAGAATAAGAAAGCAATGATAAAAAGTAAACATAATGAGAGTAAGTCTGACAGCATAATATAACAAAGAGAATTCAGCATTTGGAAGTGAAGAGACACATTCATACCGTATGACTGCCCTCTCACTCCCATTCAATCCTTGGCAGAGACAATTCGTTCTCTGTCTCAGTTCCTCCTCTACGGAAGGCAAGGAACACTATTTCACTGTGTTCCCCTCTAGATTGACCATGTATCATCAAAAAGGTGAGTTATATTGACCTCAGGTACTAATTTATTGATCTTCTTCCCATGCACTGTTCTCCAGACACAGAAGCCAGTCAGTCAGTTATTCAGACACAACAGCATTCAATACTTAAGGTACCATCTTAAAAAGCATTTATTGATCTCTGTCAGCACTCAGTGACATAAACAAATGTGGGACAAACCGCCACCCTGCCGCCTGCATGATTTCACATTCAACGTTATGTTTCGGCAACCTCGGGATCTCGTGGCACGTTAGATAATGGGACGTGGCTCAAGCCATGTTGCTTGCCTCAGCAATCCTGTAACTGGACAGTCAGATTAATTTCGCAGAAGCACAGATGACTTTCACTTGTATTTGTTTCCAAATTCCTTCTCAAAACATGGGTGAGTGCAGCTCTCCCTTATGCCTTCTCCTTTGTGCAAAAGTTTTATGTTTAATCAACCCCACTTTGCCCTCACGCCTGAGAAATGCAATTCACTTTTGTTAGGGAAAATCAACCCCTGACCGATTTCTATTATATTTATGCCTTCTCACTCCTGCCGGGCATGCATCAGCAGGGTTGCTGCAGTGACTCAAGTGAGGGATGGAGTTCTAGGGGGTAGAACAGAGATGCAGCTCCATGGTGCAGAGGTTTCCCTCCCCGTCCCTTGCTCTGCTGGTGTATCATCCCCCAGATGGAAGCCACAAAAAAGCAGCACAAAAATCCAGGGACACAGAAAAGTGTTCAGAGAAAGCACTGGGAGATGGGCAGTTCAGTGACAGGACGCAGAGTGTTCATTTCTAAACCTGCCTCTGCTACTAGCTAGTAGTGCCCCTAGAAATAACAAACAACTCATTAATAAAAGTGGACTCTTCGTGTCCTACCAATTCAGGAGGCAATCTGAAAGGCCGAGACAGATCAAAGTTTGAGGAGGTACATTTAAACATTACATGACGTATAAATGCATGCAAACATCATGTGGCACCCCACTAGTATACATAATTTTGTATTTTTATATCAGTTAGGAGTAAATCTAATAAAACAAAGGTGAAGATGACGTGAAAGGTTTTGATAAATACTGTCACATATCCAAAGATAAAAACTCTCGGTTCACCCTGTTTTCTGTGCCCCTCACCTCCTTAGCAAACTCAAGTTTTCATGGGATTATATGGCAGCTCTTCCTCCGCTCTGCCCAACTGAAGAATAAAACTGAAAAAGAAGGCAGTTTTTCTATACCATTGTCCATGGGGACAAACAAAAGACAAAAAAAAAAAAAAACTGGAGGGAAATTCTAGAGATACAAAAGCAAGTGATTATTTTAGCAGAATACTTTTGTGGCCACCATTTAAGTCAAGTACTACTCAGCCACAAAGAAGGACAGACCTGAATCATTTGTAAGAAATGATGCAGCTCAAAATCATAATGTTAAGTGAAATAAATCAGATGCACAGGCTTATAGATCATAGCTTTCTCTTACATAGGAAACATAAGATATAAATAAAAAGCAAAACAAAGAATAGATAATAGTATTAAGATAGATTTTTGCATAAAAAGGGGGACCAAGAGATGGGGAAAAAGGTGAAAAAATAATTAAGATGTGTCACATATATGTACCAACTCCCTATGAGTAATATAGTCATTATATTGTAAACATGTACAACTAAAAATAAAATTGAAAAAGAAATAATAGCTATATTTATGTAAATATCATTTACCATATTTTAATGTGCATGATCTCATCAATCCACACAAAGCTTCTACAGGATAAATATTACCATTCTCATTTCCCAGAGGAGGAAAAAGTTCCGAGTATGACCAGACCAAAGTCAGACAGAAGCACAGGAAGGGAAGGGGCTTAGTCTAAGGCAGATGGTTACTTTGAAGACCTATCTTACCACTCCACACTGCTGGGGTTTTAAAAATCCAATGGACAGTAATATGAAACAGCTCATCAAAAAATGGCTAGGCCTATCGTTCAGACCCTGGGCCGATGTTTCACTGCTTTCATTCATCTATGACAAACTCCAGTCCTGAAGCCTCTAGACAGGAACAAATTCAAGGAATCTATGGGCCTGAAAGGGGGGGGGGTGAAATAGTGAGTAGAGATCTTAAATATACGTGGAAAAATGATGGCAGAAAAGATCACCAGAAATGAAAACCAAAGTTTCCTAGAAAAAAAACCTTATCTTGAGAGAATAAAACTAAAGTTTATGAAATGTTTCTTATGTAATAAAAGCATAGGAACTATTTCAAGTATTTCCCAGTCATTAAAATCAACAAAGTTAAGGTTTTTTGAGGCCATTTTCCAAAGGAATTACATGATGGCATCATATGACGCCCTTCAATGCATATCCATAAAGATGATAATTTTTGAAAAAAAATCTTAAGATTTCTTCAGTTCCCTCATTGGCCTCCCTGCATCCTTTGATATTTAAATCATCAAAATATTCTCCTTCAAAACCCATCCCGTCATCACCCTTGCCGATTTCCTCTTCTTCAATTATTCACTGGTCTAATTCTGTCAGATCTTCATTTGTCAATTTTATCTTCATGTGATTAAAGAAATTCTCCATCATCCCTTTCATCTTAGAAAAATCCTGCATCTTTTTCAAATTTGAAGTTTTCTTTTTGCAATCAAGTTGCAGTGAATTTGGGCTGTGTTGTCAGATGCCTGAGAAAAACCCCACAAAGATTCTGTCATTGTGCAGAGAGAGGATTACATGAAGTCAGGAGAGCGATCTGGGTGAGGATAGATTTTAAGAGTGATCAGCTGATGAATGCATCCTTCTGTGCAAAGATGTCTTTGTCCTTGTCCTCTGTATAACTTTGCTACTTTAAGGATGATTATGAATACCTGATAACAGGGTTCTTTATAATAGAGAGAATAGTAGCTCCTAACACCTGGATGGCTCTTCATGACAGCAGTGTACTCATATCCATCACCTCATGTAACCATGTGTTAGTCAAATTTCCATCAGTTTAACAAGTATCTGAGGTGGTTAACTTACAAAGAAGAACACTTCATCTTGGCTCATAGCTTTGGCTGCTCGGCCCATGACTGGCTGGTCCCATTGTTTTAGGTCTGAGTTCCACAGCATTGTAGGAGCACATAGGAGAGCAAAATTATTCACCTCGTCAGGAGACCAAGAGCAAAAGACGGAGGTCTGTGGCTCCATATTGCTCTTCAGAACCATGCCTCTGCTAGCCTAAAGGCCTCTCCCCAGGCCCCAACTCACAAAGGTTCCAATACCCGCCCACAGCACCAGGGGCAGAGGCCTAGCTTTTCACATACGGTCCTTGGGAGACATTCAAATTCAAAATTACAGCAACTCTAATAATAACCCCAAGAGGCAGGAGAGGGCCAAGTATCTGTATATGCATTTCACAGATGAGGAATAAAGAAACTTCAGATGATAGATACTTCCTAATTCCCTCATTACCTTCATAGCAGTCTTTCATTACTGTTGATTGCTTAGTGTTGAGTACTATACTAAGTATCTTAGATATCACTCCATTGATTGATGATAATTGTCCTACCAGGAAATAGCCATTACTAATTTTATATTACAAAGCTCAAAAGTGAGGATAAAGTGAAGAAACTGGCAATGCTAAGTGACTTGCTAAACTTTCTTAAACATCTCATTGTTTGGTCCCATAAAGTGTGACGACCAACCTCAACCTGGATGTAACGCTGTCTGGATCTGCAGGCCCTAGCTAAGTAAGAAGGAAGCATTTCCTTCTTGTCCTTCTCTGACCTAAAAGGAAATACATTTGAATGAGAATTCTCTGTTCACAAAGCACTTTTATGGCTCTTACTTCCATGAAACCCTCTCAGCCAAGTCCCATGAATAATGAATTATTATGACCATTTTGTAGGTTTAGAAGTTGAGACTTACCAAGGTGAAATGACTTGCCAAACACACAGCCAGCCCATGAGCTTCACATCTAGATGGGACCTGTCATATTTTGTGTAATTTACTTTTATTGTTAACTGAGCACTTCCTTTGGGCAACACAGCTGACTGAGACTGCTGCAAACATAACTTCACTTCATTCTCACTGCATTGCCATGAGAGAGTTACTCTTACCCTTTCGTGTTCAGGAGAAAGGGTAAGGAATAACAGTCCCAGGTTTAAATCTAGAGGGTAGCAGAGCTAGGAGTCCAGCCCAGCTCTGTGTCATCCCCTCACCTGACCTGGGACCTAAGTAATGCTGCTCCCCTCTTCATTCTCTTTTAGTGATCAAATGCCAAAATCTGGAATCTGTTTCCTTGATCCCTATGATAGAGGCAACTTGTGATCTGGTTTCCCATCTCTAGACTCTGTCCGTGGCTCAGTGCCTGAATTTCTGCTTTTGCTTTCTGTTTCCAGACCCACATACTACACCCTGACCTTTATGTCCATCTAGAAGTTTTTTTCTGATCCTCAAGCCCCTTGGCTGTGACTATAACCCCACTACACACTTCTTCCCTCGTCTTCAGCAGCCCCCTAACAGCGATGCTACAGTTATACTACGTCATAGTTTCAGGGCCTTCCGAGTGTGAGATGTATTTCAATTTAAATTGATGCTTCCTCAGATTCAGTCTTAAGATAAATAAGTTGGGGAAAAAGATAAATAAGTTGTCAGTATTTTTACAAGAATACATTTGTCACTGTGAATTATGTCTACAATATGTCTCATACCTTCATTTTCTTGTATTTCTCAGTTAACATATAGAGAAATTTACTTTTACTTGGGTGTACAGTTCAATGGGTTTTAACATGCAAATATATCTGTGTAATCATTATCACCATCCATACACAAAACAATTCTGTCATTCCTCCAAACCTCCCCCTACTGTTACCGCACAACCACACCTTTCTCTGCCCCTAACAATTGGTAACCACTGATCCATTCCTCCCCACCATAGTTTTGTGTTTTCAAGGATATGATAGAAATGGAACCATATGACCTAAACTCTTTTGAAACTGGCCTCTCTCACTCAGTTTAATGCCTTTGAGATGCATTCCTGTTGCTGTCTTATCAACAGTGTAATTTTTCTTCCTGATGAGTAGTCTTTCATTGCATGTGCCATGAATTGTTTAACCCTCGCCTGCTAAAGGACTTACAGATAGTGTCCAGTGTGGAGTGATTAAGACTAGAGCTGCTTGGGGCTGAGGATTTAGCTCAGCGGCATAAGTGCCTGCCTTGCAAGCTTGCAGTGGGGAGTTCGATCCCCGGTACCAGGGAAAAAAAAGAGTAGAGCTACCACCTACTTTCCCATTAAAAACATGCAATCATCAGCTTTCATTCCTTGAGGGTTAAGTATGCAGGAATGGTTTACTGGATCATATGGTAAGTACATGATTAACTTTACAAGAAAGTGTCAAACTATTTTCCAGCATCACAGCTAATTAAATGTTCTGTGCCTCATGTCTTGTGTTTATTCCTAGATTATTCTCTTGGCCTTTTCTGTGCTTTGGGAGACCTACATCCAGGGCTACATTGCCATGTTCCTTTTTCCCTTGGATCCTAACTGACTTTGGCTGGAGAGTGGCACTGTCAGAAGAGGCGAGTACAGGAGAAAAAAGATGCCTAAGAACTGACTTGCCTGTCCACTTCCTGCTGCGGTCCATGGTTGCTGTATCTTTCCAGTACATCTAGTATCTCCTGTCTGACTCGCTACCCTCACCCGTCAGGTCTTCCCTGCCCTTCATGGCCCACTGTGCTGTCACTGATTACTGATGTGCTCATGAGTCCAAGCTGCTAAGAGACTGGAGGACACATGAAGACCCTGAAACACACAGGTAACTCACTCAAGGTCGCATGGCTGTAAGTGGCAGAGCCAAGCGAGACTAGAATCCCTGTCTTCTAGAAGACTCCTAAACCCATGCATTTCCCAATAAACCCTGAATTCACCTCATTTATGTCAATGCTTTTATTAGACATCTTCAGATATAATTATTATATATTATAGACACTGAAACAAATAAAGTCTGAAATTTAGGATGTTTTTGAGTACGCAGAAGTTTAAATTTTTCCCCTTTCACAGAGTTCTTTCTTTCTTTCGATACCGGAAATTGAACTCAGGCCCTTGAACTTGCCAGACAGGCACTGTGCCACTGACCTATATCGCTGGCCCAAACTTTTCCCTTTTATCTCTGCAGTTTCAGTAATTTTAGTCTATAAAATAAGCTAGCAATTCGCAGATTAATAGTGGGGGAAAAAAGAATAGAAATCTATTAATGTGCAGAGACACAGGAGCCAAACACAAAAAAGGAGGCTCCATGGAAGGACCTGACCAACAGCAGTTTAAGCTACACAAAGACATAAGGAACTGAAAGTAAGAGAAATGGAGACACAAGTTAGTGGTCAGGAAGCCAAATGCAGCAACTAAAGGTGTCCTTTTATGCAGATAAAGCCTCCTAGGTCTCTAGTCATCAGAAGGAAACCCCTGTCCTTTCTACCTAGGGCAGGTTTTAGACATATCTCTTTTTCCTATGAAGAGGCCTTTCTTGGTAAATGGGAGAATATTAGATAGAAAAGATTCCAGCTGCTTCACTAATGTATAAAGGTAAATAATTTCCTTAAAACCATAAATATTTTAAAATAAACTTCTATTGACATAACAACCTCTAAAGGCAGAGTTGAAAAGAAGCATAAATACAGATGAAACAGAATGAACATTCATCTATTCACTCTTTTGCAAATAATCCCAAATTTCATTTAAAACTCTTCCAGAAGCCTACTTTTAGTAGGAAAGCTATGGTAGTTCTTTTTATTTTCTGATCAGGAATCAAGTTCCTACTTTATGAATATATCTTTAACTGTGATCTGCACATCACTGGTGGTCTATCTGACCACTCTTGGGGTACTGTGAGATGATTCTAACTTAGGGTAGCCAAGTGTTTCAGTTTCCCCATTACTCAAAGATTTCCAGGAATGTAAGACTTTGCTAAAATGTGATTACTGTAGAAAAAGTGATGGTTGTGTTAAATAGCTTGCCGTAACTTTCCCACCTCACATTCATAAGTCATAAGATGACTTCATACCCTATGAATGTATATAAATTGTCTATTTATAATATAATATTCATTTATTATAAAATAATATTATAATATAATATAATAATGTCCATTTATAATAGAAAAGAAATTCAAAGATAATTTTAAAAAATTGGTTTGTAAAATGTCTGAAATTTTATTGAGATAAACAATGTTTCTCACATCAGCCATTTTCAGTCTCTTTTAAACTCAATACATCTTTCTACACTTAACTAACAAAGACCTCCCAGAGATCATGTATTCACAGGACACATATCTTTCAATACTTTGCACACCTGAAATTAAAACTAAGAAATGTAAAGAATAATTACTCATTTATTTCAAATACTAACTTACTGCATATAATATATTTCTATACACATGAACAAAGAAAATGTCTTCAAGCACAAAACTCTAACATGGTTTGTACAGACACTTGAATCAATCACCCACCACAGTTGCTGTCAGTTGCCTCTCTTGAACTGACGAACTCACCTCACTCATTTTAAAGAGAATGTCTTCCAAATGCCCCAAGTCTATATACTGTTTGTCTGTTGTTCTTTCAGATGAAGACAATCTTAAGTGAAAAGAAGAGTTAGTTTTGCTCGCCACTCACACTGCCCATGTGGTACCCTCCAAACAGCCACCATATTTGATTTGCACTAGAAAGACTGCGAGTGTATTTCTTTCTTCTTTCTTCAAACAGTATAATATTCAAGGGTGAGTGTCTAATACCATTACTAACTGTCCTGCTTCATCAATAATGTTCTTAATTAAAACTGATCTTTATTCTTGTAAGGATACAATATAAAAAAAGAGTTGCTAATAATTTGGCACCACTGAAGTGCCAGCAGTTGTCCATTACTTTCATATAATTAATGCAAATGTCAGTTTTAGAAAGCCACATTGCATGGAAAAAAAGTTAAAATTTTATAACAAAATAATAGGAGAATAACAATATTTAATATATAGCATGTTCTTATCTTTAGTTGCTCAAGTGCAAGATATGAGCATAAAAGTTCCTCCAATCAATATTAGCACAAACCTTCCTTTTCAATAAACTAAGAGATGGTAATAGTATAACTGACTTGCCTTTTTTCTCTTCTCCTTTTTCCCTACTGTCTTTTCCCCTTTCACCCATCCTAGTTCCTTTTGAACAATTTCTTCCCATTTCACAATATCTATTGTACATTTTAGACCTTATTTACTCTTTCAGTTTGTCACACCAAGGAGACAATATGATGCTTACATATGTGAGTCTTATTTATTTTACTTATGTTATGGTCTCAAGTTGTACCTCTTTATGTATAAAAGTCTCAAGTTTATTCTCCTTCGTTGCTGAGTAGTACTCCATTGTATAAAACGACCACCCATTTTTTATTCACTCTTCAGTTTGTGGGCATTTGAGTTGTTTCCAAGATTCAGCCATTAAAAATTGTGCTGCTATAAACATGGGTGCATATATATTGCTGTGGTATGATGTTTTTAATTCTTCTGGGAAAATACCCAGAAGAAGAATAGCTGGATAGAATGGGATCTCTAATCGTAGTTTTTTGAAGAATTGCTACACTCAGTTCCATAATGATTGTACCAGGGTACACTCCCACCAACAGTGGAGAAGCATTCCTTTTTCCCCACAGTCCCTCCAGCATTTGCTATTGGTTGATTTCTTGATGACAGCCATTTTTTTCTGGGTAAGATGGAATCTCAATGTTGTTTTAATTTGTTCATTTTCATTCTTTTTGCTTTTAAAATAATTTCTATCTCTAAAATGACCAGTGATGTTGAACATTTTTTCATTTATCTATTTACTATTTGTATTTCTTCATCTGAGAAAGCACACTGTATCTTAATATCATTGAAAAAAGATTTTTGGTCATTCAGAATCCCTGAGGGTCTCTGGGGCATACAGAGATTTAATCAAACAGATAAATACTTTCTTAAAATTCTTTCCTTCTCTTTTCTACCGCTGGAGAATACAGGGGCAGTCTTAGTACCAGGTTCTAATGGATGACTGCAGACAAACATGGCACGTGCTCTTCTCTCTCTGTTATCACAGATCCCAGTTTCTTCCCTAGTATCTTCCACCTATCATACACTCCTTTCTCCTTCTTCAGCCTCCTGTAACCAAAGGTTCCTAACTGAAGAAAACAGTCAAAAAGCCAGTCCTGAAGCTCTGGATCCATAATTTAATCTTTATGGCTCTTTTACTCTATACTTCATCTACTATCTCAATCTATAATCAATTATCACTGATTAGTTAATTCACTAATATTGTGAATCTCATTCTCTTTCTCATTTTCTTATAAATGTTCTGCAAAATGTAATTAGCATATTAATTAGGGGAGAGTCACGTAAGTTTGCTATTCTGGGTGGGTTAAAATTATTAAATATCATCCTTTTCCTGTAGTTCAACCTGATCAAGATCAAAGCATTATTTTTCATCACTGAAAGAAAAATACCCAAATATGTCAACTGAAACAAACTGAACTGATTTGCAGGGACTAAAAGTATGTTTGCTCAATTGGTAAAGATCATATAACTTAATCTAAATATTAAAACAGAAACACTAAATCTACTGGAAGACAAAGTAGATAAAAACATCAGATACATAAGGGTAGGGAGAGAATTCATGAATAAAATGCAAACCACATGGGAAATACTTCAAAGACTCAACAACTGGGATCTCATATTACTAAAAAGTTTTTGCCCTTCAAAAAAAATCACCAACAAAGTGAAAAGAAAACCCACAGAATGGGAAAAAAATCTTAGCCAACAATCCCTCAGACAAAGGACTTATACCCAGAACATATAAAGAACTGAAAAACATCAAGCCCCCAGAATTCAAGGAACCTCTCCACAAATGGGCAGTGGAGATGAACACACAGTTCTCAGATGAACATATACAAATGGCAAGTAAATACATGAATAAATGCTCACCATCACTGGTCATTCAAGAAATGCACATTAAAACAGCATTGAGATTTCATCTCACCCCAGAAAGAATGGCTGCCATCAAGAAAACAACTGATAACAAATGTTGGTGAGGATTCGAGGAAAAAGGAACACTTCTCCACTGTTGGTAGGAGTGCAGACCAGTGCAACCACTGTGGAAATCAGTATTGGAGATTCCTCAAAAAACTAGGATTGGAAATTCCATTCAATCCAGCTATTCCCCTCTTGGGTATTTTCCCAGAAAAATTGAAAATGTCAGGTCACAGAGATATATGTGTACCTCTGTTCATAGCAGTACAATGTGTAATATCTAAATCTTGGAAACAGCCAAAATGCCCATCAACTGCAGAGTAGATGAAAAAATGTGGTATTTTTATGCAATGGAATATTACTCAGCTATAAAAAGGGATGACCTTGAGGCCTTCATAGGTAAATGGGGACAACTTGAGACTATTTTCATTAGTGAAATAGAGTCATGTTTATAAATATCACATTGTTTCTCTAGTGTAAAAAGTAATAAGAACTGTAGGAATAATGAAACCCAAAATGTATAATTGCTACTGTAAAAAAGAGAGGGAAAGAAAGTGCTCTAAAGGATATAACTGCATGTGTGCTTAAGAGTGTTAGATAGATGTCCATATTACTGTTTTTGTTAGAATGTTGAGCAGAACCATTAACAGGCTCATTGTTTGAATGTGTACTTTGTATGTTTTAACTTTGTAACTTGAACAACTATTTCCAATGATGACACTATGTAACTTATCAAGTGGTGATTTCTTAGTTTTTTTGTTTTTGTTTATGTTTTTGTTTTGTTGTGGTTGTTGTTCCTTTTTTTTCTTTCCCCTTTGGAATTCTGTATTGTTGCTACCCTCTTGCTGTTGTGTTTGTTTTTTTTTCTTTCTTCTTCTCTTTAAATAAAAATTTTTTTAAAATGTGGTATTTTTATACAATAGAATACTACTCAGCCATAAAAAATGATGATCTGTGACCTTTATAGATAAATGGAGCCAACTTGAAAATATCCTCATTAGTGAAATAAACAGGACTCACATGAATAAATATCACATTGTGTCTCTAGTGTGAAAAATAACGAAAACTGACCCAATACAGGGATCCAAAGAGTATGATAGATATTTTGAAAGTGAAAGGGAAGGAAAGTGCTCTAAAGAGTATAATGAAATGTATAGTGTGTAAGATAGTTGACCATATTACTGAATTTCTGTTGGAATACTGAACAGAAGGATTTGTGCTGAATATGCAATATAACAACCGTTGTTAAATTTCTTTCATTCTGTTGTGAAAACCTATATTGATATTGTTTTGAGCTTGTTGTTGTTTATGCCTTTTGCTTTTTGTTCTTTTCTGACTTTTCTCTTTTTTAAATAATAAAAAGAGCATATGACTTAAAATCTGTTTTCATCTAAACGGTAAGGGCAATTTTGGATTAAATATATGTTGTCTAAATGGTGAGTTTACCTGTTTCATGTTCTATGATTCTGTGTTCCTGAGGGGCGCAGAGCCCACTGCCAGTGCCCTTCCATGTGTCCTTCTGGCAAAGGACTGGGCCTTTTCTCCACTCATTACCTCATTTGCTTTTTCCTAGAGGGAAAAGTGAAATAAGCAGTAGGACAGGTAAGGATTGGCTTCTAGTCTCTTCTTTGAGGATAACAGGTGCTGATCCACTTCTCCAATTGCACATCCCACACGTAAGGCTTCCTAAGGGAAATTGTGTTGCCTGTGGCACTGCTTTTAACTAGGTGGCACAGTTTGTCAAACCTGGGGCTCCAAGTAAAGAGCTCCACTATTGTCACATACCTAAGCAATGGGCAACCAAGGGCATATTCCAGTCTCCATCTTTCCAACTCTTCACTGGCTAACTCTCCAATTAGAAAGAAAAGGAAGATTATATTGTGATTCTTAAACTAGCAGACATCTACACCCAGGAGTTAATGAGAAAGATCACAACACAGAAGAAGAGCCCCAATATATGTGTGAGGACAAAAACTTTGACTCTTCACTGTAGGGATGAATAAAGAGGCAGGCAGGATGATAAAATGGGAAAAGCTCATCCCTGTGGATACAATATCCTGTATTCTGAAAAACACTGGATTCCTTGACTGCATGCTAAAGATGGACTTGCAGAACAACCAGGAAAATTAAGAAATAGCAGTGTTTCCCAAAGTGAATGTAATTGTTATGCATTGCAAGCATTTACTAACAAAATTGAGATTAAAAATGAAAGGAACATCCTAATCCCAGTGCTGTCTCTTATTGGCCATGCTACCACAGTCACGTATTTCATTCCATACATTTAATCTCAGTTTCCTCATCTGCAAAAGAGAAATAATATGGTTCTCCCCTCACTCACTGCTATAAGGATGAAATAAGCTAACTCAAGGAAGTAACTCAAAAGTGTTACCTTGGGCCAGGGATTTAGCTCAGCCGCCCATAGCACTTGCCTGGTAAACGCAAGGTTGTGAGTTTGATCCCAGGTACCAAAAAAATAAAAAGTGCTGCCTACAAAGGGCTTAATAAGTATTAAATTAATTATCTTTATTACTATAATTAAAAGATCTTCATGCTTTTTATTGGACATATACTTGAGTTACCATTATACACATGTCATACATCCTAGCTTGAGGATGTAAATCATAAGACAAAATTCCTTCTCTGACAGATTTTATAATTTGTCAGAAGCCTCTGAAAAAACCTGAAATATACTGGATCATGGAAATTTCTCTGAGGCCTCATTTCAGATATAACTCTGAGTGATGACACATATTGGATGGGACAGCTGTAAATGCTTGGGGTAGAAGGTTTGGTGTCAAATACTTTAAGGCAACTCAAGATAATGTGTTTCTTGTCTTTAATAATTTGGTAGGATGTGGGAATGATCATTCATTTGCAAAATACTTTGACTTTCAAGTTGCAATCATTTTCTTTTAAAAGTTAAGAAAGTATGGGATGATTTTGGGTGGTGTCTTAGTCACTTTCTCATTGGTGGGACACAATCCCGCACAGGTGCCCACAACTTAAAGAAGAGGTTTATCTTAGCTCATGGTTTCAGTCCATGGTCAGCTGGCTTCAAGGCAGAAAGAGCATGGTAGGTTCTGGGCAGGAAAAAGCTGCCCATGGCACCGTGGCAATGGGAAAGCAGTTGGAAGGGAGGAGCAGGGGAGAGAGATAAACCTTTCCAGGCCACACCCATGGCGACCCGCCTCCAGCGAGGCTCCACCTCCAGACAGCAAGCCAGCTATCGCATTTCTATAATCCAGTTATTTTCCCAAAGCCCCACGTCTGAACACTCAAGGCTTCTGGAGGACACTTTAGATCCAAACCATAATGACGGGGAAACATAAACTTTTGAATCAGGATAGGTTATCATCTCCTGTCTAGTCATTACTGCTTGATTCTGTAACTGCATAGCAGAGGCAGTAATATAAAAAGGAAGAATAACACTTGTGAAAACCACTTCACAGGCCTGTTTCAAAGGTGAGATGAAATGATACCCTGGGTACCGCGTTCCACAAAGTCCTTCAGCAAGAATTTAATCAGCACGTGAGCTATGCCACACCGTTCCATTGCACTAAGCCTCGTCTTCACACATGTCACCGTCTAGTGAGGACAGCAGATAAGAAAGACCAATAAATGAGACATATGGCAATTACTGTAAGTGCTTTGGAGACAATGAACATAGTGTCGTGACAGAGAAGTTCTCCTGCATGAGAAGATACAGGGATGACCTCTCTTGAGAGAGGAGATACAGGCTGAGAAGGAGGCCACTATGGGCAGAGCTAGAGAGAAAAATCTTAGGAGTAAAGAACAAAAAGAGACATGAGCCAGAAGAACCTAACGTATGTGACAAAGAGGCCAGAGGACTGGAGCAACATGAGGAAAGGCAAGGATACCTGAGACAGTGTGCTGGAAGTGCATGGTAAGGGCATAAGGGGCCATGAAGGCTATGGCAAGGAGCTGGTATTTTGTATTAAGAGAGTGGGAAATTGCCAAAGTTTTTAAGCAGGAGGATGCAAGATCAGGTTCCTTTTTTAAAATGTTAATTAGACAATTAGGGCTAGGGAGAATGTGCGTCTGCTAGAGATGCAAACAGGCACAGGTGGAGGGAAGAAGGAAAGAGGATGTCATACGGGGCTGTTTCCACCTCATTACTTCCACAGTCTCCTGTCTGCAGATGAAATGGAGGGGTGAGTCCTGCCTGACCTCCGTGGGTGGATATTGTTACCTTAGCCATCTGCTTCACAATGAGTAGCTTTTTGTCCTTGGTACAATCAGGCCTCCCTGGGGATTATTATGACCATGTCAACATTTTCCCCACCAGGAAAATGTACTTGACCCTGGAGTTTTATTGATGAGTTTCAGTGATCTGCTTCTCAGAAATAAAAAAGCTTTCCACACATTATATTACTAGTAATTTAACACTCTTTAAAAGCCATTGTAGTCTAGTGACTGGTTTTTATACAAACACACATCACAAATTTTTCTTTCTGTCTCAGAACTGCTTTATAAACAGACTAGACAGATCATCCCCAAAATGGCAACAACCTTATGGATTTACTTCAAGGTATTTAGGTTAATTTATTATTCCTGACCCTAACCAGAGAATGAATCTTTCCTCTCGAAAAAGGTAATCCTTAGGTAAAGATCAAAACACCACAGCAAGGAAAGAGAAAGCAGTTACTTAATAGATCCACAGGATTGCTCTTGATCATCTGTAAGGTGATGTGTACTAGAGGAAGCCCACTTTCATAGCCAGATTGCAAGGGAAACCTGAAGTTGGAGATGAAGCCAAAAGTGCCCATAAGTAATGAACATAGGTTTGACATTGTCACAAAATCATGAGTATACGTTATTGAGTAGAAGACGGACAGTAAGTACTATAACAGCAATTAATGCTTTTCCCTTAAAGATTCTAAGATTTCAGACTTAGATTCTGGCTGGTATTGGCAAGATTTTGAGGTCATATCTGCTGGCAAACACCATACAAAGGAAACCATGTTACTTTTCCAATCTTCTATGTTACTCTGAATGTCCTTCATTACTGAGGTCATATTCTCCAGGAAATGCTGACTTACAGCTCCAGTGGTGCAGCTTTTGCATGGATAAACCATACAGTCTAATTCTTGGAAAGCTAAATATTTTCAAACATGCATTCATTCAACCAGTGTTAACTGTATGGCCCCAATATGCCAGGCATTATGCTAGAGATGGGGTAAACAAATACGAACAAATAGACTCAGCTGTACCCTCACAAGTTCATATAGATACATATTATAGAACTAGAATTTGCCATTTTTAGCTAAGGTGTCAGGAAGAGATGAACAGTAATTACATCTATCTGCTTATTATGCAGAAGAGGAAACTGAAGTCAACCAGTGCTCTTTCTCCTAATAACACACAGGTAGTAGACAGAATAATATAAATAGGTTAAATCAGCTCATAGTGATATTGATCCATTTTATTGGTTTTGTTTAGTCTAAGGACTGAAAAGGTGCTAACAAAGAGATTGGATTTTTTTTTAAGGTAGTAGAAATACAACAGAGCAAGACAGAACAAAGCCAATTGAGACAGTGCAGTGAAATTGGTACAGAACTTCACAGCAGATTACTGGGATAACAGTAATAGGTGCCATAGTATATCTCGTTATCTTCACAATAGTTGTCCACCCAATTAGGTATAGCAAAATCAAACCAAAGACAGAACATTATAAAGCCAATCGAAAGAGAATATTGAATAGAGTAAAGCAATTAATCATAATGAAAACAAAACAGTGAAAACAACATTTGCTTTCAAAGAGAAGATAGAGGAAACCCCCCGTATTTGCTATATTGAATACAGTCATCCTCCCAAGATATGCTCAGACCTCTGTCCCCAGTTGGTAACGGGGAGAGGGGGGTTGATGTTTGATTCCAAGCCCATGCACCGGTAGGCTCGAGAGACACTACTGGGTCTCCTCCTGGCTCATGCCGAGGAAGGTGCTTACCAAGAGGGCGGGCGAATTGCTTCTTTGTGCAGCTGCCTGGGCTCCACCAGGGCCGTGGCCGGATCTCAGAGGGTGGATATTTGACCAAGGTTTTTGAAATCTTATGAATGAATAGTAAGTACATGTGAAAACCATCATACAAGGAAAATGGAAAGAAAATGACAGATGGATTCTATGGATAGCCAGTTCTGAAAATGTTATTTTCCATGGCAAAAACATAGCTAAAGAGACCTTGTGCTCAAGAAACTGCCAAATTAGTAGCAGTGAAAAGGCCCATAGCAGTGTTGCTAAGAAAGATGTTGGGAACAAATGTTTGCAGCTCTGCCCCTATGTCTTCCAGTGCCTTCATCATAGAATGCTTGTGCTCCAGAGCAATCCTGGTGCTTCCTGACAAACCATCGGAAAAATCACTAGCTCAGATCAGTTTCCCTTGAGAAACATCTGACCTGATTTTACTCTTCTGAGTACTAATGACCCACACTGTGTCTCTTGTGTGACACTCGCATTTAATTCCATTATCCAAGATTACAAAATCCAAACTCTTAAAACACCAAAACTGTGCTACTCATTTGTGATGAAATTTTCCCTGACCTTTGGTGACAACGTTTGACCTGAGTTGACTATAATATTTTTAAATATAGTTACTTGGCATGAGCAGTTATGTATATTTCACCACAAAGAACTTAACACATTATTTATGAGGTATAGCCCAGTCATGCTGGAGGGACATCATATTATAATCAATGGAATATACATCGTTTAACTGTATAAAAATACAAAAAATTCTGAATTTTGAAAAACATCTTACCCTAGGAGTTAGAATACGGTTTCATGAGCCTGACTCCCACCTTGCTGGTTCTTCATAGTTCCCAATATTTATGTGTCTTCCCGTCAGTCTTTCTACTGCAGTCCACCTACATTCTGGAAAGTGTCCTTTCACCATTCCCAGATGCTTTTGAGGCCTCCAACAAATGAAGTTATGAACTACCAGCCCTCTGAAGAACTATATTTTGAGCTCAGTGGAAAGCCTTGTGCACAAACTCTTTTCTAAATGGACTGGAAATCATGAGAGGAAGTTCCAATGTCCCATCGCTACTGTTTACTTGTGGAAATCACCTTCCTCATGTGTCTGATTTTCTGTCTTTAGACCACAGATACTATATTCACTTTACCAGAGAAAAGAACCTAAAGCTCAGAATAATTAAGCAAGCTTGTACTTTACTGTCCCAACGTGATTCAAAGACACCAAGTTGTTAGCTGCTTAGGGAAAGGAACAGAATCTGCCGTCAGAATAACTGCATCATTTGCAGAGTTCTAAAAATTTAAAAATCAGAGCTTCTTGTCCAAAATTTAAGAAGCCCCCCCCAAAATTTAAGAAGTTCAGGACAGCAAAAGCAGAGTACTAATCCAAGTACAGGGCACTGCACAACTGTATCACATAGATGTTCCTGAAATCCTGCTTCTCCTTTTTCCACAGCACCTAATAACAAGCAACCCGAGAGGATATTATTTTAATTGACTGCCATCAATAATCATCAAAGGAAAGGGATGCCAACAAGGAAATGTTACACAATGGGCTTCACAATACTGTCTCTTACTTTAGTACCATCCATTAAATTGTCTGACTAACTTATCAACTGTTTTTTGATGAGTTTAATAGACACTTCCGGAGCAGGCATATTGCCAAAAGATGGCAACACTGGAGAAAGCCGATGAGTACTTGAAGCTAATTACTTTTAAATCTTTCCCCTCTTTCACTACACCAAGCTGTTACCTCCTTCAAAAACACTATCCATCGCTTCCTCAAAAACATTTTTTAGAGTTTTTCTGTGAATTTAAGGGTTCTGTAGTCCCCTCTGCCATGGTGATTTTATAGAAACCCCTTCTCAGCACTGAATTCTCAGTGTTTTGAACATCTACCAACCCATAACCTGACAAGCAAGTTAGCCATGTGCTAGGGCCACAGTCCGTACAATCATTCCTAGCTGGCAGAGAAGACTGGTCTCATGAAAGCTGGTGTCCAATTACCAGCACAAATTGAAAGCAGTAAAAGTATGTAAAATAATGCATACTTTCAAAAGTTCCTTTCCTGACTGAACTCTTTTCCCCTCAATATTCTCCTTAACTATGGGCTTTCTATAATGTACGAAGAGCTCCATTTATAGAAAAGTAATGACTCGGGGAGCTAAGTCAGATAATCCAAAGACCTGTCAGTTGTCCCCATGTTGTCAACTCTAAAGACCAAAGAATGCTCACGCTTTGAGAAAACTTCAAGATAAACCATCCAAGTTCCTTCTGTTGGACAGGGCAAACCTAACTCAGAGGTGCCTTTCCTAGAGTCCTTTTCCTGTTGGGAAGGGAAATAAGAATAATCTCTCCCTTCTGTCCTGCCACTCAGAGAGTGGCCAAGGGTTTGTCTCCTCCTGTACTGCTCTAGGTTCTATGTCAGAAACAAAGCTGAGATGCGAAAGAGACTGTTGAAAATAAATCAGGTATCTCCATGTTTTGATCCTTGAGGTGTACACAAAATAAGTTCCTAAGGGTGGTGAACATGAACTATTATAAATTCAAGCTATCTAATGAAATCAGTCAGCAGTACTTAAGATTGGCTCTTCAGTGCTCAGAGGCACGGAGGGAGTTAACAGAAGCAACAGAAAATAAATGAATAATTCAGTCATCCTCCTCATGAAAGAAGCAAACAGTCAATTTGAGAGATAAAAGTGAATTCCCACTGGACCCTACGCTCCTCCGGGGCATGTGTTCTCCATTTGCCTTTTATCTCTGCAACCAGAGTGATCTTTCTGAAATGGAAAATCTTTACTAGCTTTGCTTACTCATAGAATAAGCGCCAAATCTTTACTAGTATTATGGAGCACAGCACAGCAATGACAAGGATCAGAAGACCTTTGTGCGCAGAGCCAGACCGGGAATGTTTTTCAGCTTTGCAAGTCAAACAATCTCTGTGGCAGGTACTCCATTCTGTCACATAATGCACAAACGGCCATAGACACTTAGTACATGAATAGGGAGGACCATGATCCAACAACACTTGACATACAAATCCAAGCAACAGGAAGACTGCCAGCAAACAGTTTGCTGACCCTTGGTATGTTACTGGGTTTGGGGGTCCTAGAGCCTCCTTTTAGGGAGCTGGTTTCTAGATTCTTTCAGAACAAAGAATTGATCAAGACAAGCACAAACAGTAGCAAAGTTTTATTAAAGTTGCAGAGTGAGTTTGGGCCAAGTCAAAGTAGGAAAAGAAGTATGTTCTATAGCATGGGGCCAGGGCATCTATGCAAGAGAGAACAGAGTGGCAAAAACTCAATAGCAACTGTTCTTTTTCATCATTCACTCCTTAGTCTTTACTTAGACAATTTAATCATTTAAATGTCAGAGTAGGGTTCACTTCTTTAGAAAATGTCCAGCTAGATCAAACATACCACTTGCATACGCTGCTGCCCTAGAGACCTCTCCATCAAACTTACTGCTTTTGCATCACTATTATTATAGGTAGGAAGCCACACTGCAAATATGTTGAGTAACTTTTAGAAGTTCTGAATCTAAAAGATTTTTGAAATTTGGAAGGCTTTTAAGGTATCTTTACTGTTGCTCTTACCCTTCTTTTTTTCTCCACTCATCTCTCTAAACCAGGAATGTCACATTTTGTGATGATAATGTAACTAAGTCACTGGGTCCTTGTCCTGCAGATGGTGAAAAATGAGGCTCACAAACAGTAGTGGGGAAGGAACTTGGTGTGGCTTATTAGTAAGAACAAAGAAAAGCTCTCATTAGCCAAGAAGGATTCCAAGAAGGAAGATGTCACAGAGGCACACCTAAATCAGAGACTTACATGCAGCCTGTGGCATGCATGCAATGTGGGCAGTTTGTCATTGAGGGGTGTCATCTGGTGCCATTTTCAAACTCAGTGAGCATATGAAATGAAGGTATGCAGTGGCCACTGTTGCTAGACTTTTGTTTTTAGGAAAAGAGATTTTATTAGTCCTGTGTCTTTGTGTTCCAGTTGGGCTTTTATGGTGTGTGCTCCAGTTTCCTGAGGCTTAGCTGTCTCTCTTCCTTCTCCTTGTCTCAACAGGTATGTTCTACGATTTCCAGTGTGGTAACCATTGATCAACCAAAATGTGCTGGTGAAGCCAGGAATGTGAATTTTAATTGTGCTTAATAGCCAATGCATAGAATTCTAAATTTCCAGGAATATGCCAAGACATTCTAAAGAACCCTACAGGTATCTCATTGACCGGGTTTTCATTTTAAGTTACTTTATTAGTCTATTGTTTACCTTAACTGTTGTCTCCTGCTTCAGGCAGCTGCAGTGCTAACCAAATACTGCTGATTGTTTTAGCAAATTCCTCTTGAGAAGATGCTATTTGTCCTACACGAGCTCAAAGTCTAGTCATATAGAGAAAGGAAGAGTCTTCTAGTAAACCACCAAACAGGTCTAATAATGACAATTTCCTGTGACAAGAGTTTTGAGGAGGCTCCAGTCTTGTTATGCCTCCTTTAGTGGCTTCTAGAACTCTGGTTTTCATCACAAAGAGAGCAGCAGGTTACAAGGCCATTGTAGTGCTGGGATGATGGGGACGGCAACAAGACAAGATGAGACACCATAGTTTCCATTCTTACTGAAGTTCAGTCATGTTTCCTACATGAAATTCTAGATTCCTAGAGGTTTAAAGTTATTTCTAGAGTTCTAAAATTTGATTCTGCTAATTTTTGCAAGTGCTTTCATTGCTTAAGGATGTTAAATTTGGCATAAAGATGCCTCTGTACACGTTGTAAGTAGTTTAAAGGTTTCTGCATGCATAAAATGTACTGTAATATAACTTTATGCCTGAACAGACTGTAATCTATTTTTGTAAGAAGTAGCAGAGTTTCAGCCAATAAGAAGTGGCCAATTGTTCAAATAAGATAGACATGAGCTGGGACCAATCAGGCTATGCCACTTCCTTTTCTCTAGGTATAAATGCAACCTGCTCATACAATGATGCAGAGCATTCTGAACCTCATCTGGGTCTGATGCTGCTTGATTCCAGAGGCCTAAATAAAACCCACGGAGATCTGCAAAACTGGGTTTGTTGTAATTTTATTTTTAACATGGAGGAAAATATTTTGGAGGCCATAGGTCCACCACTCCTACTGATGTCTCTCCCATTTCCGTGTTTCAGTGCTCTGACAAATCAAATGCTTCCTCTTGTGAGAAGCAACTTTGCCCTGTCAGTATGATTTGATTCTTTGGCTATGTTTCTTTAGCATTTCATAAAACTTCTAAGAGATTATACGATTTGTAATCAGTTCATTCACACCATAAGTGGATACTTTATTTCATCATTTTCTATTGTGTGTCTGTCTTTGTCCGTTACATTGAACAGCTTAAAGGACTAAACCATGTCTGACTGGTTTCTGTCTATGCTTTGCACAAAGCTGGGCACCTTGCAGGTGCTCATGACATATTTATGGAGCTGGAGACCTCACAGGATGACTAAATGAAGAGGCTCTGGAGTTGTCTGTTATAAATCTCACAAACAGCTTTCCACCTTTTCACTCACTGCTACTTCTGTTTCAGAATGCTAATATCTCTGACTTTTTAAATAATATATTATTTTAAGAGTTTTTTGTGTAACTCTAGAAGACTGAAATGGAAATGAAATGAGGATGTAAGAAGTGATTTCTAAGCTATGTGTTACTAAATGAACCCAAGCCAATGAAGCATTTTCATAGGCGTCAATGATTTTCCCTGTTTTTTTTCTTACTATGCTACTGTGTTAATTTTTTTCTCACTCGTTATTCCTCTACTTCTTTCCATGTCTTTCGAACTGGCCAAGGACCCTCCTTTCCTAGGCAATGATGTGCTCATGTGTATTAAATGATAGATGATACACTTTTTAAAAAACACACACAGTTGGCTTCAAGAGATTTCTTTTCTATCCAGACTGGTTTTATAATTTATGTTGGACAGGGTTTTTTCCTCTCCTCTCTGCCTCAATTTCTTTGTCTACTAAATAATCTTTATGATTTTACTTTTAAAGTCCCACAGTTCTCTTATGATAAAGTTATTACTCGTAGGTATATTATTAAAGAGTATATGAATTCAAAGGAGAACACAGAAAGATAATCTTGCAATATCTTAAGGCATGAATCATGAGTGATGAGATTTCATATATCACATTAATTCCACAAATATTTATTAAAGATCAATGTTACAAACCCCTTCAACATCTTGAGGATGCAGAGATAAGTAGTGTCTGACCTATGAAAGCACATAGTCTTGTGAAAAACTTTTTTTGAGAAGATTGATACTGTTTTGTGTGTGTCCTTCACATGATTTGCCAATTTCAGTCTATTGGCAATGCTGATCAGAATGATGTTTGGCTCTTCAAGTTAGAATACCTTGATTAATTAGTTTTATATGCTGTGGACAGAGAAAGTAACACAATTGCACAAGAGCCACAGATTTATTGCATCCAATCTGATGCCTTCAACTACATCAAGTAATAATTACCTTATTTGCATTACTTTCCCACCTCTGCATTATTTTCCTGTCTTAGGCCATAAAGCTGCTGTAATGAAATACCACGGGTTGGGCAAATTATAAAGTACAGAAATTTATTTAATATATTCAAGCGCCAACAGACACAGTGTCTCATTAGGATCCACTGCCCTGTTGATGAATTGTCTTTCCACTGAGTTATGTACCCATATGGAGGTACAAAAGGCAAAAGTACCACTTTGGGGCCTCTTTTATGAGGCCATTAAACTCATCATTCAATCTCTCTCAAAGGCTCCTTGTTCTAATGCCCTTGTTTTGGGGGTTAGGATTTAAACAGAAGAATTTTGGTTTTTTGAGATTTTTTTGTTCGGTTGGTTGAAACCAGGTCCTACCATACAGTTCAGACTGAACTTGAATTCATTTTGTAGCCCAGGCTGGCCTCACAGAAATCCTCCTGCCTCAGCCTCCCAAGTGCTGGGATTACAGGTGTGTGCCACCACACCTGGATCAACACATGAATTCTGGAAGGAAACATTCCCTCAATACCATCTCCCTTCTTTTGCAATATACTTCACTTCCTTGAACCTGACCTCCCAACTGCACGATGAAGATAATAGTAATACATTATGGGTTGTATAAAGATCAAGATAGGCAATGTATATAAATACATAAATGGGATCTTAGCTGGTGAACATTGCTGGGAGGGTTAAAATCAAGTTATCTTCAGATGTGGTAACTGGTGAGGGCTCATATGACAGGTTTGGTGCCTGTTGCTCTGTCCTATGTGGTAGAAAGGCAGGTCCCGGGAGCTCTCTTAGTGCTCTTTTGTAAGAACATTAATTCCACCATGAAGACTCTACTCTCATGACCTAATCAATACCCAAGAGGTCCCCCCCTTTTAACGCCATCACCTTGGAAGTTGGAATTTCGATATATATAAATTTCAGAGGAAAAGAAACATCCAGACCATGGCACTGATGTTCATTTCCCTGCTAAGTGGGTGACTTTTTTTATGTTATCCCTTTCTGGAGATAGTTGGTGAGTTGGGAGGTGGTATATTCCTGTTATGTACCGTGTTTAGCCTAAAGATGCTGCTAAAAGACATACAGTATACAAAGCCAACCACTGCGACAAACTATTATCTAGTCCAAACTGGCAATAGCATCAAGGCTAAAAAAATTTCTCTAAATGAGTGCTACAGCGACTGCTAAAGCAAGGTGTGACTAGGTGGCACAGACTTTTGCCACCTTTTCAAGGTGAATGTTTGATTTCTTTGCGTCCAGTTATAATAGATAAGTGTCTTAGAAGTCTAGCATCTATCCAGGTAAACAAGTAAACAAGCAAGACAGAAAACAAAGTCTACCTTTTCTTCCTCCTTTTCTCCATCCTTCCCTTTCTTTTTTCTTTCTGTCCTCTCTCTTTCTCCTCCTCTCTTCTCCTCAGAACTCTGTAAACATGGCTACCAGATGCAGGCAATTCTTTGTGAAGAGGATCAAGCCACATAATTTGCATTTCAAGCTCACCATGGAAATTTATGCCCCTACAACAGTCGGGAGGCTTGGAAAGCTGATTTTTCTCTGATGACATATGCACTCCATAAGGCAGAAATTGTTGTTGTCAGAAAACCCGAGCTAAAATATCAGGATATTTGCCTAAACTCAAAGTGCTTGTCATATAAATTGCTGCTGAGCAAGAACTGCACATGGGGCTAGAACTTGCCTTTTGGAGGGGTCATTTGTCACCTCTGTCAGCATAGGCAGTGCTGCAAATAATACTAAACTGAAATGAGCTACACTCTCAGAAATACTGTGCCTTATATTGCAATGGGCAGTCAGGGAAGTAGAGATAAGTAATAGTCAGCCTTGCATCCTTACATTTCTACCCAGCTATTGCCTGCCCATTCACGGGCAGCACGCCAGAGTGAGGGTAGGACATGGCCTCAGCTCTTGATGAAAGCACACATAGGAACAGAGCTAAGAGCAGCCCCCAAACAAAAATGCCACAGAGAATACAAAAGGTATTGGAATTTCAATTGGGTGGTATTAGAAAGGAGTTTTCTCTGAAGTTACATCTAAGCTAAGCTTTAAGATACATGTAAGATCTATATAAGGACTCCTTCAGTTGAAATCCATCTACCTTTAGGTGGAGTCTATGAATTAAATGTGAAAAAAGTGCATATTTATTTTTACCAATCTCTGAAAATTAGCACGTCTTTCAGTTACTAGTAGAGACCCCACACACAGTGATCTTAGCAGAACCTATGATTTTGTTGCCAGGCAAATCCCCAGGTACACTTATGTCATATCACTGCTAGAGTAAATAATCAAAATATTATTTATGTTCATCACTCCTTTAAACAACAGTAATTGTTAGACAACTTGTTACAGCTTGTTATTTAATGCTGCCATTTTAAAAAGGACATGTATTACTGACTCACGAATTTAGCTGTGCTAATTTCATTAGGTATTTTTAAATATGTTTGGTTTTCTTTGTAAATATATGGATTTTTACCTTATGAAATTTTAAAACTTATGGCAACGGATGCATAGATTTCTCTAGATGGCAAACAGACCAATGGCACAAAAGAACTAATGATTCATAACAGACAGGTAAAATGGAGACTAAAGCACTCTGTACAAAGAAATAGAAATTCAACTGGCTTGAGAATAATAAGACCTGATATTTTTACTGTATTTAGCATGGCCCAGACACTCTCTGTGGTAACCAGTTTCATTTTCCCAACTGTTCTATGAGTAGCCATGATTATTTCCTCCAGTTTTCATATCAAGAAGTCACAGTAGGACAGGTTACGTAACTGACCCATGGTCAGACACTGAGGCAAAGACAGAGATGCCTCACCGACTTCAGGGCCACACTCATGATAACTACCTCACCTTGCCCCAGAACAGCAGCAAGCAGCAGCAGGTATGCGCCACCGCTGTATAGACAGCACTGAGTTTAATCATAGAAACTCTGGAAGGTAGCTTTGTTCCCAGTTTACGAAAATAGAAAGTTCAAGAAACTGAGATTTTCCAATATTGTACAATTACTAAGAAGCTTATCTAAAATCTAAACTAGCTCAAGTATGAGTTCCTAATGTCTTCACCAAACTGTACCACAGTGGAAAGCAGAAGCCTGTACTTTAAGGTATGTACCTCAGAAATTTGGAGTCAGATTTGACTGTCGTGTCAAAAACTGTGATTTTAGTTCCTGGCAATGGGAAATTATTGATGGCATTTAAGAAGGAAATCAACACTGTAAGGTCTGTATTTTAAGCTGATCACTGAAGCAAAACTACATACAATGTACTGGAGAAGCAAGAAGTCAAAGGCAATGAAACCAAGTAAGAAGGCATGGAACACATGTCCTAGAATAAGTTAAAAGAGTAGATAGGAGAGAGATTTGAAGAAAAGAACAGGACCTTGTACGTATCACACATCATAGGTGGTAGTGTGAGGAAGTGCAGATGTCAAAGATCCCACCCAGGGGTCGGGACAGTAACAAGATTAAAGGCTGGGCCACTAAGTGAAGCAAGAAACACAGAAGGACAAACAAACTTGTGTTTGAGTGATAAAAAAATGAAGGAAGCTAACGATTTCCTTATGTATCAGTCACTTTCCTGTTGCTTGACAAAATACATGACAAACTTCACCTCCTACTGTCTCAGGAAATGGGCAAAATGTAGACAAATTTATTGCCAGAGTATAAACAGGCATGAGCTTAGCCCAAATCCCAAGAGTCCTCATTCCCATCTGAAGCCTCATGAGCCTGGCCTTTACTGTGTGTTCTCCTACTGGCATGGTCTTCTGACGTCCATCCAAAACCACACATCAGACTCTTCTTAGAGAATTTTGGGACTTCTTACGTCTAAACTGTATGTCTAAACTTTACCAGACTTCTCCTATAAACCAGTTCCAAACACCTCTGAATCACACGATCAGGGGTAGTCCCATCAACCCCACTGCTGATACCAATTTTCTATATTGGTCATTTTCTTGTTGCAGGACAAATTACCTGACACAATTCAAAGAAGAGGAGGCTTATTTTTGCTTCTGGGCTCAGAGGATTCAGTCCAAGAGGCTGGCTCTGAGGCAGGTGAAGCAAAGCTACTCACTTCATGGCGGTCAGGAAGAGGAGCAGGGTATCAGCACCAGAAAGGGTCCAGGGATTGGACATGGTCTCCATGGTCAAGCCTTCATGACCCACCCATGCACACCCAGAAATCACTAATCCCCTACGAAGCTCCCAAGCCAATCAAGTTGACTATTAACCTTAACCATCACACAATGGAGTACCCTAGTTGATATATTCACTTGAATTTTTAGAAACTCGGGCATGATCCACCCCACTGAGGTATACTTTGTTTTTAGAGGATGCTTCTACATTTCAAAACTAGCCCAAAGATGTAAACCAATGGAAGACATACCATGTCACAAGACATGTTAGACATGGACAAATGTACCAGGCATAAAAGATAAGTGAGGAAATTGTTCTCATTAGTGGAAGAAATTGGTGAAGACAACAGAAAATGAACAAGCAAGAAAACACAGAAATAGACTCCCAAGTAATATTTTGAATTTCTTTATTGGAGGCTCTTTAAAATAAGGAGTTGACTTACTCTTGGATTTATGTAAATCCTGATAGATGGAGGTGGAGGACAAAAAATAAATGACATTTCTAGGTTCTGACTCACTTTTCACAGAGGAAAGATCAATGCAAGTAATGAGAGAACAATTTGGACCTCTAGGCACAAAGAAGAGAGAAGAAAGAGAACAGTTGTCTAAAGAACTTGCTTTTCAATTTTAAAACTGTAATGACAGATGTACATAAGTGTGCATGTGTTACCAGGTATGTATGTGTTTTGGGTATTGGTGAAAATTACTAAATAAAAGGGTAAAAAATTGGTCTTGAATTGTTCACAAATTTGTATGTCAATGCTACAACATTATGTGAACTTCAAAAAGAACTAGGAAAGGAAGTTATACCATAACAACTTCTAAAAAGCCTGACAGTGGCAATATCTACATACAAAGAGCAATAGATCCTTGAGGTCCATGAGAAAAATATATAGTGGTAGATAATAAACTAATCAAGCAGGTGAATGATTATAAACACTTGAAAAATCCCATCAGCTCAGGAGAGGAAAGAGTCCTGAAGCTAAAAGATTAAAATGTACTATAATAAGGAAGAACATTAGAGAAGATTTATAATATAGTCATAAAAATTTGGCAGAGAGACTTAGATAAGGAAAGGAGAAGATAAAGACAATATGGTAGAAGTTGTTGAAACGAGTTTTTCCCTTTCATTTGAGGCTTGGGTAAGATTTTAAAAGTGGAAATATACAGAGTGCTGAATTTTAGTGATCTATGAGAAAAATTTACTTTTATTAAAAAAGAAAAGTTAAACTAGAAAAATATGTTGAGAAAATGAATAAAGTCCAAATAGCAATTATATAATCAGTAGAATAAGAGAATGAAATCATTGCATTGAAAGGGACCTTGAAATGGCACTTAGTCCAAATCAAAGACTCCACACCAGATGAAAGTCTTCCCACTGAAATGTGGGTCCCCCCAGTGCAGAAAGCCAGCACTATTCCTGTCAATACCTGTATCAATTAGAAGTCTTCTGATTTCCAGTGACATAAAACAGAGTCTTCCTTGAGAAAATAAAAAATGTTCTGACTTCTAAGTTAAGATGAGGCAGGACTAACAGCTAAACTCAGTTTAAGATAAGTTGTCAGAATGACTAAAAGCTGTGACTTGTCTTGGAAATCAGCTCTGCTTTCCTCCTCCTACGATTTCTTTCCCAGGCCCAACTCCCCTGGTTTTAAAGTGGCATCCACAGCTCCAGACCTTATCTCCTTTTTGTTTCCCAACACTTTGCTTTTCCTACAGTGATCAAACATAAGTCTTGGGCCTGTTGATCACTGGTCAGTCTTGGTTAGTCTGCCTACCCTACACTGGTAACTATAATCAAAGGAGTGGGGTATGATAATTGGCTTAAACCAGCTTCAGAGTGGAGGGAACTGGTAAACCTTAAATTACATTTGATAATAACAGATGAGTGATAGTTCTCCAAGGGAACTTCCAAATACAAAAAGGGCTGCAAAAATTATAAATGTTCACTAAATAAAAACTTTAGTTCTGAAACCCCCTACTTTCTGTCTCACTTAACCTTTCTATGCTAAAATTTTAATCTATTTAATTTTACTTTGTTCAGTGGAGATATACCAGAGTACATACTATTAGGCAAAATGATAATCTTCATTGTTGCAATGGACAAAAGTCTTTAGATAATTTATGTTTGTGGTCTGCATAATTATAGTAATCATAATTATTTTAGATGAGCTGTTTTATCTGCTTTCAAATAACTTAAAGGAGACAGCGGCAGAATACATACTTAAGAATTTAAAATATCTGTCCACACAGGCACTGGACTATTGTGCTATTTATTATCTAAAGAACTATTGAGTACTTTTTAAAGTTCTTTTGCTCATTATGTTCTCCTCTCTACTGTGATGCATCTGCCATTGACTTGCTCCAGGAACTAAAAGGAATGTCTGACCATGTTAATTACAACATATTACACCTTGGTACAATTAATACTGTTTAGAGCAACAAATCATTGGGAAAATGGTTATTAGCATCCCAGATTCTGCTCAGCATACAACAAACCATCACACCATCATTTATTAAAATCAATAGAATGTGATTCTCAGACAGAAGAAAAAAGTCAGTTAGTTAGATCTAGTATTCCTTGGGTATCTGAACACATTACAGCATTAAATATTTTTATCTGAGAAGAAAGGTTATACTCGATCTCTATATTCTGTTTTTCACTGTATATAATTACGAATGTCAATCGATTTGCAGCACAGATTTCATTGACTATACCAAGGTGAAGCCACATCTCTCTGTAGGTCTTGGGGAAAGAGAGGCAAGTGATAGTGTGTCATGCATCAGGCTGAGCCAGTTCTCCATGTAAACTGTGCAGAAGAAGAAAATATATACATATGGAAATGTCCCTAAGCATGAAGATAAATACTAGGAGTGGAATTTTTTTCACACTGCTCAGTCCCATTCTAGAGGTGTTCGGAGTGTAACTGACCGTAAGTCCTCCCAAGAGATTCTTCTGCCCTCAGGAAATAGTCAAGCTCCCTGTTGGTAGTGCATACTTATAAGTAACTCCAATAAAGGAAACTTTCCAATGAATTGTGCTTATCAGAGAAGAAGTAATGGAAGAGGAATGATCTTGAATCTTGAAAGACTAGTAAAATGTTAACATTTTACAGAGACCACTTTACTAGTCTGATACATACACACACATGCAGAAGAGAATCTAAAGACTGAGAAGGCGGTAGAAATTTAAATATCAGCATATTCATGAATGATCACTAAAGGTTATCAGTATGGTGTGTATCCAACCACGCTCAAGTCCCAGAAGTTTACAACCCTAAATTCATTTCTAGGTTTCTCATCCTGGGTCTTTGAATCAGTGAAGGTCTGTCAAAGACTGAAGCCTGAGCTCACAGGCATTACTCTGCAGCTCCAGTTTAAAGGACGAGGGATTCTGGGATATGCTGTTCTCATGGTAGTTACAGAGAGCACAGCCATGTAACCAAACCCCTGATTGCAACACTCCCAGTTACCTTTGCTTAGACAATGGAAGTCACATGACCATGTCAATACAATAGAATGGTAAAGTATACTATGCTTATATGGAGACATACTGAAAAACAGCTGAGGCTTATAATCCTATAGTGGCAGTGAAGAATTGGAAGGAACAGTCCAATCTATTACAGTTGATCAGAGAACCTTAAATTTATTGTAATAATAATAGAGATCCACTGAAATTGTTGAGCATCACAGTGACAGGCAATGAAAATACTTCAGCAGGATAGTGATAGGTTAAAAGATTTGAGAAGCTCATGCAGCAGTTTAGGTGTACAATAATAGGTGCTTTAGCTATGATATAACCAAGAGAACAAAGAATTGAGAAGACTGAGCAAAGGGTAAACAAACAGATCTCAATGAATGATGAAAATGATGATACAAGGCAGAACAAGTCCAAGATGATTCTGAGTCTCAAATATGGATGGGAGCAGCTCTAGAAGAGCTAGAAGCTATTTTGGAAGATGGGAGGGGGGACCAGAACGTGCATAACATGGCATCTTTGTAGCAAATCATGCAGAAATATCTGGCAAGAGTGATAATGGTCTAATACAGGGGGAAAGGCGAGTCAATTATAGAGAATTGAGGGAAGAAACTGAGATTCCCAGCAAGTGAGCATAAACAGAAAAGACCTAATTTTACAGGAGAAGGAGACAGGAGCAATAGAATGAACAAAGATGGTAGCGGAGCGATACTACAATATTAAGAAAAAAACTGTAGACAATAAGACAGGAAATTATCTTCTCAATGTGATTATCTTACATATGGCCTTATTTGCACTAAAATTACTTAGGAATTTAAAATATGGATTATATTTCTGTTGTTTTGTGGAAGTTATTCTATATAACAAGAACAATCGAAGATGTGAATTTACAGAATTTAAAAAGCTAGAAGAGAAATGCAACAGCTGGGATGTTGATGAAGGCATAATCTGTTATGTGTGGAAATAAGCAACATCCATTTGCCGTGATGGGGTAAATCCTTATGAAACTTCACTGCAACACAGTGAAAAATCAGAGCACAGAAACTTTTCCAGCAAGAAAGGAAAAACGTGATGAATTCTTTTAATTTTCTTTAAACTCAAATGTTCCCTTGCATACGTTAGTGTCACAAGGGAGAAAGAAATTTGGCTGTGTATTGGCACCACATATTTTTCAATAACCTGGATGAAACCACTTAATGTAATAGATAATCCAATCATTTATTAATGAGCATTTTATATATGACGTGAGGTCTGACAGTATAAAGCAGAATCTTCACTGAAACATGGAAACATGGACTTGTACAGTATTCTTTCATTATGCGAAACATGCACAGCATTGTTAATACAAGTTTTTTGTGCTTAGGACCCTCATACATTCTCTGTTAGTCCAGGGATAGTTTTTACTCAAAGGATATCTGACAAAAAAGGTGTAAAATAGATTAAATCACTTACCAAAAAACAACTGGAAGGTCAAAGTGCCTTTTAAAACTCTATTACAGGGTCCTTTCCACTATATCAAGATAATTAGCTACATACTCATAAAAGTCCCCCCACCCACCCTCCACTCTGCTTCTGGCCTGGCTTCGTGACTTCTAATGACTGCTAATTACTACCATATAAAAATCTGCTCTTCTTCATAAAGCAAGCAATACCTCTGTAATCAGGCTTTCATTTACCATTCTTATCTTACCACCACCTTCCAAAGACCTCCTCACACCCCCAGCCCCATCAGATTTCCAGTGCTCCCGACTTAAGCAGTGCCTCCCATTGTGATTTTCAGTACATTCCTACCATCTCTAATCCAAATCCAATTCCCAAAATGTTCCTAAATCTGAAATGTTTTGAGTGTCAACACAATACCACACAAATTCTACACCTGACTTCATGGTGGGTCACAGTCTAAACACAGATGCACTAAAAATTGTGCACAAAATCACTGATAGGCTACATAGATGACAAATATAACATAAATAAATAGGGTGTATACTTAAGCCCTGTCTCCAAAATATCTTATTAAGTATGTGTAAATATTACTAAACATGAAAAAAATCTGAAATTTGCAATCTTTCTGGTCCAAAGCGATTCAGATAATAGATATGCAACCTGTACTGGTTTGGAAATATACTAATCAAAATTCACACTCTTTAAATTTTTTATTTGATTTTAATTTTAATTTCTGTTGATATCACTATAGGTTCACACCAGTTGTAAGAAATAATCAAAGCAATTATGTGGCTGTCTGCCCAGTGTCTCCCCAGGGTAACATTTCGTGATGCTCTAGCACACTATCACAGTGAGGATAACACTGACTCAGTTCAGCCCCCAAATCTGCCAAAGGTTACTAATTTGCTTGTGTGTGTATGAAGTTCCATGAAATTTTCTTGCCTTTCTGTGTTTGTGCACACAGCACCATAGGAAAGATACTAAGAAATTCCAGCACCACAGGAATTTTTGTGTCAGTCTGTTAAAACTATAATCAACTCCTCATGCCAACCTTTACCTTTGACAACACTAATTTGTTGTCTGTTTCTAAAATCTCAAAAAAAATTATAGAAATGGTCTATTTCACTACATAATGTGTGGGCATTTACTTTTTGCATTCAGCCTAATTCCTTGGAAATGCAACCAATTTTGTGCAGGTGTCAATAGTTTATTTCTTTCACTGCAGTGGAGTCATTCATAGTATGCAGCTCAATGAGCTATTCAACTTACTGAAGAATCTCTGGGTATTTCTCCAGCTTGGGGCCATTACAAATAAAGTTGATATGAATATTCAGCTACAAATTTTTGTATAAACATAAAATTATTTCACTTGATTAAACATCTAAAAGTGCATTTCCCGGATCAGTTTTTTCTTATTTACTTTTAGAAATTATTTGTCAAATTATTTTCCAGAATGACTAGACAATTTTACATTCCCATCAGCAATGTATGAGTATACTAATATTATGTGTATGTGATTTACAGCACTCTACTGCTTAAGCATTAACATTTTACCACTTTCAGATAAAGAATAGAAACCCCACTATCATTAGTTAACTTTCCCACTTTTAGATATTATTGTCTTGAGTATGAGATACTATTACAATTTATAATTCAATTATGAAAGCTAATTTATAATCTTATGAGGAAAAGGACTGTCTACTGTATGTACTAATATTTCTATTCTTTAAATTATTTCTTGTCCTTCCTGACACTTCAAGATACTTTTATTTTTTCCTTTTATTTTAAAGAGCCTCCTTTATTTCACTTTTCACATAAAACTAGTGAAAAATTTTTACTCTTTTACATTTTCTTTATCTGAGAATTTTTGCATTTCCCTCTCATTCCTGAAGAATAGTTTCACTGATTTAGAATTAACAGTTGCAGTTTCATTATTTAAAATGTATTCTAGGGTGCCAGGAGAACAAGGAACTCCTTGTTCCAAGGAACTTCTTCTCTGGGGGGTGGCAGAGAGTGTGGTAGACTTTCAGCAGCCCGCAGGAGAGAGACCCTGGCACCTCGGGACCTGCACCATGTTGTTGACTCGGGGTGCCAGGAGAACAAGGAGCTCCTCTCCTCTCTGGGGGGCAGCTGTGAGCCTGCCAGTGTGCGGGCTGAGAATCAAACATCTCATGTCATCCTGCCCCCTGTCCCGTGCCGTCCCCCTTCCCCTGCTTAGCAAGTGGGAGCCAGTGAACTGGACCTCTTGTGAAAAGATTGGCTATATTATTTAGTATGAGCTCCCCATATGCAAAGATACAGACCACTATTTGGAAGAAAACAAGAGACAATATGACAGATAGTGAAGATCTCTGATTGTCTAGCTTTGAAATGTATGCGTCCTTATGCCCCGTTCTGTTCTGTTTTGTTGTGTTTAATTTTACCCTCTTTTAAATAAATAAATAAATAAATAAAATGTATTCTATCATGTTCTTCTAATCTCTGTAGTTTCAGTTGAGAAATCTACTATCATGAGAATTAATGTTTACTTATATATAATGTATTGCTTTTCCCTGTCTGCTTTCAGTACTTTTTCTGTGTATTTAGTTTTCAAAACTATAGTTATGTTCTATCTTGGCATGCATTTATTTGAGTTTATCTTGTTCATAATTCAGTTTCTTAAGTCTGAAGATTTGCCAAACTGGAGAGTTTCCAACTATTATTTTTTAGCACTCTTTCATTCACACTTTGTTTCTTCCTTCTGACATTCAAACAACACAAATATTGAATCTTTTGTTTTTATCCATTGATATTTATAATTCTATTTTTCCATGTCTTTTTTTGCTTTTGATTCAGATTAAATAGATTGATTCTGTCCTCTGCTCTGTTACTTATCCCACTCAACCAGTATTGAATTTTACTGTTGTTTTCAGTTCAACAATATTTTTGTTTCTATAACCTCCATTTCTTTCCTGACTTTCTATTCTTTATTTCCCGAAAATTCTAAGGTTGTCAAAGCATTTTTATAATGTCTGCTTTAACAGTCACTCGGACCATTCCAACATAGAATTAATTTTTTTTTTATTTTAAAGATAATAAAAAAAAGAGGGCAGAACAAAGCACATCAGAACAGAACAACATAAGCAATACAACACTTTACAATAAGACAAACTGACATTAACAGTAGCTATCAAAATACCTCTTTCTCTGCTATAGTTGAGCATAGTTTCAAATACAATAATATCAAACATAACACAATAGTATAAAACCATTCAAGAGAATGAAAGAATTACAGGACATTCTGAACCGAATAACTATGATCAATGGCTACTATAATATCTCATTTTCAATAAAAAGATTTGTTTATATAATCACATATATTAAAATCCCAATGAGACACGACACAACATGATAGAACTGATGGTGATAGCAGGGTAGAAGCATGGTAGGATTTCTAAACAAGATGATATTAAATCAACAATGACTGCCATAATGTTTTTTTTTTCTTCGAAACAGCTGTTCATAACATCACACATAAAAAAGTCAAATAAAACAGAATAAAACCATTCCAACTGATGAATGAAAACAATGAAAGGCTTCAAAGCAATGAAATGGGAAATCATGATTACCACACAATCTTATATACTCTTACCAACTCTCATTCTAGGGAGACTATTTATTTACACATGTGAGTTTGGTTTATTTTGCTTATGAGTATGGTCTCAAGTTGTGTCCATTTATTTATAAATATCTCAATGTGATCATTCTTTATAGCTGAGTAGTACTCCATTGTATAAAAATGCCACAACTTTTTTAATCCATTCCTCAGTTGATGGGCACTTAGGTTGTTTCCAAGATCTGGCTATTACACATCGTGCTGCTATAAACATGGCTGCAGATATATCACTGTGGTATGATGTTTTCAGATCTTCTGGGAATATGCCTAGAAGTGGAATAGCTGGGTCAAATGGGTCTTCCAAATCCAGCTTTTTGAGGAATCTCCAGACTGACCTCCACAGTCGTTGCACCAGTCTACACTCCCACCAATAGTGCAGAAGAGTTCCTTTTTCCCCAAAGCCTCTCCAGCACTTGTTGTTGGTAGTTTTTTCTATCCTGGCCATTCTTTCTGGAGTGAGATGGAATCTCAGTGTGATTTTCATTTGCATTTCTCTCATGACTAATGATGATGAACATTTTTTCATGTATTTATTTGCCATTCGTATTTCTTCATCTAAGAATTGTGTATTCATTTCAGATGTCCATTTTTGAGTTGGGTCTTTGAATTTCGAGGGTCTGATTTTTTTTTAATTCTTTATAAGTTCTAGACAAAAGTCCTTTGTCTGAGGGACAGTCCAGTAAGATTTCTTTCCCAGTTTGTGGGTTTTCTTTTCACTCTGCTGGAAATCTCTTTCAACATGCAGAAACTCTTTAATAAGATATGGTCTCAGTTATTGATTCTGGGAAGTATTTCCCATGCAATTTGATTCTTGTTCATGAATTCTCTACCTACCCCTATATCATCAAGATTTTTACCTACTTTGGCTTCCAACAGATTTCGTGTTTCTGTTTTAATATTTAGATCTTTGATCCATTTAGATTTTAGTTTAGTACATGGTGATAGGCATGGATCTAGTTTTAGTCATCTGCATATGGATAGCCAATTTTTCCAGCACCATTTGTTAAAGAGACTGTCTTTCTTCCAGCGAGCATGTTTGGCCCCTTTATCAAAGATAAGGTGGTTGAGTGAGTTTGTTGTTGTGGTTGTATCTTCCAATCTATTCCATTGATCTTCTGTTTTTTATTTTATTGATCGTCTGTTTTTATTCCAGTACTATGTTGATTTTATTACAGTAGCTTTGTAGTATAATTTCAAGTCAGGGATTGTGATGCCTCCTGCCTTGCCTTTGCTGCTTAGAATTGCCTTTGCTATTCTAGGTTTCTTCTGGTTCCAGATGAATTTTAGGAGTGATTTCTCTAGATCTATGAGGTATGTTAGTGGTATTTTGATTGGAATTGCATTGAATCTGTATAGTGATTTTGGGAGAATGGCCATGTTCACAATGTTTGTTCTTCCTATCCATGAACAACGGATGTCTTTCCATTGTCTGAGGTCCTCTTCGATTTCCCTTTTCAGGATATTATAATTTTCCTTATATAGGTCTTTTACTTCTTTCGTGAGATTAATTCCTAAGTATTTCATTTTTTTTTTGGATGCTAGTGTGAAGGGTATGGCTTCTCTTATTTCTCTCTCAGTATTTTTGTTGTTAGTGTATAGGAATGCTATTGATTTTTGAGTATTTACTTTGTATCCAGCTACATTGCCAAATTTGTTTATTATATCTAGTTTTTCAATGGAGTTTTTGTGTCTTCTATGTAAAGTATCATGTCATCTGCAAATAATGATAATTTAACTTCCTCTTTTCCTCTCTTTATTCCTTTTATTTCTCTCTCTTGCCTAATTGCTCTGGCTAGTATTTCCAGTACTATGTTGAATAGGAGTGGTGATAGGGGACATCCTTGTCTTGTGCCTGATTTTAAGGTAAAGGCTTTCAGTTTTTGGCCATTTAATATGATGCTGGCTGTTGGTTTGTCATAGATGGCCTGTATCATATTGAGGCAAAGACCATCTATTCCCATTCTCTGTAAGTTTCTTATCATGAATTAGTGTTGCACCTTATCAAAAGCTTTTTCTGCATCTATAGAGATGATCATGTGGTTCTTAATTTTGGCTCTATTGATATGGTGAATTACATTTACTGATTTATGTATGTTGAACTATCCCTGCATTCCTGGGATGAATCCCACTTGGTCATGGTGTATAGTCTTCTTGACGATTTGCTGCATCCTGTTTGCCAATATTTTATTGAGAATTTTTGCATCTATGTTCATTAAGGAGATTGGCCTATAGTTCTCTTTTTTATTTGGGTCTTTCTCAGGTTTTGGTACTAGAGTAATATTTGCTTCCAGGAATGACTTAGAAGAATTATTTCCCTTTCAATTTCATTGAAGAGTTTGAGGAGTATTGGAATTAAGTCTTCTTTGTATTTCTTGTAGAATTCTGCAGTGAGTCCATCTGGGCCTGGGCTCTTCTTTGTTGGCAAGGACTTAATTACATTTTCAATTTCATTAATAGAAATTGGGTTATTTAGCAGTTTTACATCTTCCTGATATAGCTTTGGTAGTTCATATGTATCAAGAAATCTGTCTATGTCTTCTGTGTTATCGAACCTATGAGAGTAGAGGTTTTCAAAGTAGGTGTTGATGATCTTCTGTATTTCCACTGTCTAGTAATTTCACCTTTTTCATTCCTTATTGCATGAATTTAAGTTTTTTCTTTCTTTTTTTTAATAATGTTGGCTAGGGACTTATCAATTGTATTTACTGTTTCAAAGAACCAACTCCTAACTCATTGATTCTTTGATTCATTCATTCTTTGAATTGTTTTCTTAGTCTCTATTGCATTAATTTCTGCTCTGATCTTTATAATTTCCTCCTTTCTTTTGGCTTTGGGCTTGGCTTGCTCTTCTTTTCTAGATATTTGAGTTGTAGCATCAGGTTGTTTATTTGTGTACGTTCTATCTTCCTGATGTCGGAACTCAGTGCAATAAATTTTCTTCTCAGGACTGCTTTCATTGCATCCCACACATTCCAGTAAGTTGTGTTTGTATTTTCATTTGTTTGTAGATATTGTTTAATTTCTTCTTTAATTTCCTTCATGACCCACTGATTGCTCAAGATTGTATTACTCAGTTTCAATGTGTTTGTGGGGTTTTTGCAGTTGCTTTTATTGTTAATTTCTAGTTTCATGGCACTATGATCCAATAACATGCATGAGATAATTTCAATTCTTTTGCATTTACTTAAATATGTTCTGTGGGCTAGTATATGGTCTATTTTAAAGAATGTCCCATGTACTGCTGAGAAGAATGTATATTCTGATGTTGTTGGGTGGAACACTCTATATACGTCTATCAAGTCCATTTGTTCACAAGTGTGATTCAGTTGTTATTTTTTTTTGCTGATTTTCTGTCTAGTTGATCTGTTGCTTTGTGTCAGTGGCATGTTAAAATCTCCTGTTCTAATTGATTTTTCATTTCTGTTAATATTTGCTTTGTATAGCTGGGTGCTCTGGAATTTGGTGCATATATATTTAAGATAGTTATCTCTACCTCTTGAAGTTTTCCTCTAACTAGTATGTAGTGACATTCTTTATCTCTTTGGATCATTCTTGGTTTGAAGTTCACATTGTCTGCAAACAGAATAGCTACTTCCACTTTTTTTTTTATTTCCTGTTGCATGAGGTATTGTTTTCCATCCTTTGACTTTCAGTCTATGGGTTTCCTTTTGGGTTAGATGGGTTTCTTGTAGACAGCATATGGTTGGATGTTGTTTCTTGATCCATTCTGCCTGTCTGTTTCTTTTGATTGGTGAATTGAGGCCATTTACATTAATGTTTACAGCTGTTATATATTGCTTTATTATTGACATGTTATCTTTCTGCTGTTGTATTTTTAGCTTTCCATTCTATTTAATTGTCTGTCTTGCTTGGTGGTTTTATCCTATGTGCATCTAGAATGTCTTCCAATATTCTTTGTTGGGTTTGTTTGGTGTTCATGAAGTTTTTCAGCTGTTCTTTGTCATGGAAGTATCTTATTTCTCCATCCATTTTGAAGGAGAGTTTTGCAGGGTACGTCAGACTGGGTTGGAAGTGGTTTTCCTTTAGGATCTGAAAGACTTCACTCCATGCTCTTCTTGACTTCATTGTTTGTGTTGAGAAGTCTGCTGTGATTCTGATAGGTTTTCCTTTATAAGTGATCTGTCTTTTCTCTCTAACAGCTTTTAGTATTCTGTTCTTATGTTGGATTTCTGGGATGGTGATTATTACATGTCTGGGTGTAGTTTTATTTTGGTTATGGCTATTTGGAATTCTATATGCTTCACTAATCCAAATGTCAGTTTCCATTCTCATGTTTGGGAAGTTTTCAGCTATTACTTCTGTAAATATTCTCTTGATATCATTTGGGCTGTCCCCTTCTTTTTCATTTATCCCTATTAATCTTATGTTATTTTTCTTTGCATCATCTTGCAGCTGTTGAGTTGTTATTTCCTGATGATTCTTTGTTATTTTTAAAAGATCTTTCCTTTCCTGTTCATTAGCTGCAATCTTATCTTCGAGGTCTGAAATTCTATCTTCACTTTTGTTGAGGCAGTTTTGACAGCTTTCAATAGAATTTTTGATTTCCTGTATATCTCTTTGAATCTACTTTAGGTATTTTGTTTGTTTCTTATAGTGTTCATTCAGGGATTCTATCTGTTTGCTTTGTTCCTCTAATTTTTTAGCTGTGGTTTCACTAGACATGTTCACTATTTCTTCACTATTTTTATCATTACTTGTTTTACCTGGGCAATTATTTCTGATTTGAATTTCTCCATAGCTTCCCCTAGTTGCTTCTTTATTTCAGTTGATATAATTTCAGTCATTTCAGGAGTATTACTTCTATTTTCTTCTATGTACATGGCTCCCAGGCTTTCTTGGGATGGGCTGGTGATTTGAGCCTGCCTTTTAGTCTTTCCTTTTGTCATTTTTCTTTATTTCCTTGGTTTGAATGGTGTTCCAAAGCTTCCTCTGGGTATGTGCGAATCCCCTCCTGCACCCTCAGGTACTGGAGCAGTCTCACCTCTGCAGGTACTTGGCTCCCTAAATTGAGAGGCAGAAGCAGGGTGTGGAGAACTGGGGCCAGTGAAACCCCTGGGGCACAATCCCCTGTCCTAGGGGTGTGTATATGAACTCAGCCGCTGGCAGTACTGATCTTAAGCTCTCCCCAGGGCAGCACAAATGAGCCCAGAGTCCTCATGCAAGGTTTCTGCCTCCTGAACTGAAACAAGGCCACTGAGCATGGTTGACTGAGGCCCTGCAATCTGCTGGACCCAGTCCAGCATCCTGGTAGCTCCCCAGAAACTCAAACGCCGGGAACATAGGTCTCCAACTTTCCCCAGGCACTGGGACTCACCTTGGGCAATCTCCCCAACATAGAATTCTTGATATTGGTGTCAGTTGCCTTTTTTTAAATTCAAGTTACAATTCTCTTGACTCCTAGTACAACAGATAAGTTATAGAATATGCTGGATACTTTACTACAGTAGAAGACTGGATTCTATGTAAGTCTTTTATTTTATCAAGTAGATACCTGTATAGACTTAGTGCAAAGATCTTAACCTATATTCACAAGTCTTGGTTTCAATGAAGTTTCAGTTTTCAGGACATTTGTGACTTTATTTGTGTCTGTTGATTTAGCTGCTGATGCTGAGGTTCTTTCTAAGCCTTATAGCCTTAGATCACTTGCTATAACTGGATCCCTTTACTATTCTTGTTATTCCTCCTGCCAACATGGGGTTTTGGATTTGGGAGGGTAGATTTGATCCTGCAGGAGTAATAAAGAAATTTTCTAGATAATTCAGTTTGTGTACCTGGGTTTCTTTTGCCAATTCTGCCACCATTTTCTCTGCATCTTTTGTTATAAAATGGGAATTCCAGACCCAGCAAACAAAGAGAAGAGATCTCTTGTTTTTGGCAAAACTCTCACTCTTTCTCACATGCAATTGTTTGTCAGAGGACTTTCATTCAGGGTGGATGAGAGATTTCTTACTCTCCTGCATTGTTTTCTGTTGCTAGATCAAAAATCAGGGAATGCCAAACCTGGTTTCTTTCTCCTTTCAATAAGGAGACATAAAACATCCTACCACTATGTTCTTTTTCCAGACCTAGGATCTACAACCTCTTCACCTTCTCATCACCTTTAAGAGTCTCCTGTAGCTTTTTCATAACATTTGTCTAGTAATGCATGAAACCCTGGGTTCAATCCTCAGGGCAATACATACATATGTACATGCAAACACACACACACATACACACACACACACACACACACACACACATGCTGCTATTTTTACATACTAATGCCTAGAACTTGTTAATGTAATAACATTATTTCAGTCACAGTTCAATAACTGTTTCTTCATCCTTTCTTCAGTCTTTACTGCCTTTCTTCTCTCTGCTTCTTCACTGCCATCTGCAATGCCCTCACCATAAAGTTACTCAGCTCCTTTACATCACATAGCTCTTGCAATTCTCCTGATTCCTTCCAATTTTTCTTAATACCCTACCTAATAACAATAGTAATAGCACCAAATGTCATCAATATTATTATCATCATCATTATAAAAATGAAGTAGCAGGAGGAAAGCATGCAGATACCTTCACCAAACCTAGGGGAAGATGCACAAGAGTGGCAGAGACAATCCATAAGGTTAATGAAGAAAAAGAAATTGGAAGAACTGAAGAATAAACTTGAAGGTTATTGCAGAACCAATATGGTTAATATTTTATATTACAAATATAATGTCATTATAGAAGCTATAATTTCATAAATTTACACTTGAATTGTGTTTCAAGATATTTATAGATCTCTTATTTGAAAGGTTATTGAAAGGTCAATATTAAGTTTCATCCATTCATTAAATTTGTGAATTCTGGGCCATTTTAAATAAAATACTAGTACTTGCAGGAGTATTTTATCATCACAGGGAATGCATAGCAAAATTTTGTTAACAACTTCCTTCTCTACTATAAGAGTCAGCAATCAGTGTTCTCTGGACACATCAAAGGACATGAACATTTTAATTCTCATTTATTTCTGATCTTTTAACAAAATACACTGTTCTCCATGCTAAGCAAGACAAAAGTAGTCTTTGATCCTTTAGACAATACAGAATCCTTGACGATAAAGAAAACAACAGTTCATACCAAATTTTGGCATGCCTCTAGGCTATTGTTCAATGTGGCAGTCTGCAAGTCATCTTTGCACACCACAAATATACTCTCATATAACCCTACCCCTTCACACTAAAATCAGACATACAAGTTAATGGAAATCTAGGAGCTTTGGAGAAGCTGCATAAGTATGAAGAATGATCAAAAATATAGTGACTATTTCAATTTTTAAGAAAAGTTATTACAGTAAAAAACACATAGCCAAGAACAGTAAGAGAATTATGTCCAAAGCAATAGGAAGTATTTTAAGTATTTTGGATTAATTACAGTGTGTTTTGTTTTCTTTTGACGATGTCTTACTATGTAGTGCAGGGTGGCCTCAAACTGAGAGCAATCCTCCTACCTCAGCCTGTCAAGTGCTGGAATTACAGTCATGAGCCACTACAACTGGCTTACAGTGTGTTTTTTACCGTAAACATTTTATCTAAGCATTCACCATATCTTTTGATTACCCTTTGTTGATGAAACATTCATAGCTATTTCTGTAAAATAGCAAATTATGGTATGTCCTTATCCACTTTACTCATGGTATGTGTTGCCATGCAACTTGGTCTTTTCCCCAAAATCCAAAAAATCATGAAAAGTTAAGGTCTTCAGTTGGTTCAGGACATCAAGGCAGCCACAACAGCACAACTACAGATACTCATGAAAGAAGATGCTCAGAACTATTCCAGGAAGTGCTAGGCACAAGAGGATAATTGTGTTTGAAGTAAGGGGGAGTAATTTGAGTGGGATTAATGGAAATTTGTCTTGCATTAGAATAAGTTTTTTATGTTTAAATATTCATTGTACTTTAATCATACTTCATAAGCCATAGTGTAACATGTGCCACATTCACAATGGGAAACTGCCAGGTCTATGATATTAGATATTATAGCCATTTTCAACTATACTTGCTAAAAGTGTAGGTACTATAATATCAGCAGAATTTTGTAGTTATAACTGTGTAACTTTTTTCCATGAAATACTCATTAAATTCACCATTATATTTTTGTGTTTGATGATAATTACTTGAAAAAGGAGTGAAAGGTGAATGCTGAAAACTGTTCTAGAGTTTCTATTTAATGTACCTAGTGATAATGATTACTTAATGCAATATTAATAAAGTAATTTCCTTTAATATATATATGTATGTATGCATTTATTTTTATTGCTCATTCTAGCTACATTTTGTGGTATTTCCACATAAGACAAGTTGACAGGAGAGAAACAGCTACTATTACCATACTCACTTCTAGTGAGTTGTTCATTTAGCTTGCTCTTTTCTTCCAGGCACTTGTTTTAGGTCTTGCTTTGCTAGAAAATGTCATCTCTAGCACTGTAAGGCCCCCACTCCTTTGTTTATCTAATTCCAAAGAGAAATTCCATCTTCTCTCTTATAGCCTCATCTGACCACCTTAGTCAGGAAGAGCTCTTTCTTTCAACTCTTAAAGATGACGGTCATAAAATCAAAGAATCCCCAGATGTCACATGACCTTAACTTTATAAACATGCCCTGAGATGCATAAGTTCACTCATATAACCACTCATAAATTATTATTCAATGAACATTTTTTAAGCTTGGCTTTATTCCCAGACAATGTTTTAACCATGAGGCTGTTTTAGTGAAAGAAGACACACGCGCGCGTGTACACACACACGTGCACACACATTCATACTTTCAAAGGTTTACTTGCTCATCAGCTCTGGTGCTGAAATTTGTCTACCACTGAGGATTACATATCAGGAATCCTCTTTGTCTTTCACATTACAACCCATAAGCCCAGGATGATGACCATGTCTCTCTTTATTCTAAATTCTCCTAACCCTACTGAACCACTGTCATGTATTTTTAATATATGTTTGTATCTGTCAACTAAACAGTGAACTTTAAAAAGCCAAGGATCGTATCTTCTTATATCTGTGTGGTACACTGTTTCTCATCATCAGCACTGTTGATACTGGAAACTGAATAATTCTTTGTTTTATGCAGAATGCTTTATACATAGCATGATGTGCAGCAGTATCCCTGGCTTCTCCTCACTAGATGCCAACAACAATTCCTTTCCTTATTTGTGACAATTGAAAATATTTCCAGAAACTCTGCTAAATTTCTATGGGGACAAAATCAATCTAGAACCACTAACAATCTGTCTTACAAAGGACCACATAATACACGCTTCATAGTTGAATAGTTTTCTGTCTGCAAGATCTTTCAAATATACTGTCCCATGATATGCATGATATCTTTGAGAAGGAGTTTTCATGCTCATTTTGGATTTGAAATTCAAATCTGGGTAATCAAAATCCATAGCCACCACTCTAAAACTAACTCTGTAATTTTGGGAAAGTTACTTAACATCTCTCAGCCTCAGTTTTCTCTTCTATAAAATGAAGAAAAATAGTCACTCCTATCTCAGAATGTCACAATATGAATTAAACGAAATAAAGTTATAGCATAGGAGCTCAATAAAAATTGATTCACATTCTTATTCCAGTGAAGTGTATTTTGAGGTGGCAGTTTGAGTGTCTCACTGAGTCTTGAGGAAAAAATTTAATGAAGGATAAAGTCTAGATTCAGCTCATAAATCAACAGCTGTTTCTTGAGTGTAGTCACACATCCTTGTTCATCCTAGACATTCTGCTTAATTTTGTTTTTCTGAAGTTATTATGAACAAAGATGTCCCAGTTTAAATTACTGAGATTAAATGAACACTTTATCTAATTGACACATACAAAACAGTTTTTCTAGGTCCTCTGATAGCGTATAAAAACCTGGAGTCTTCTCCAACATTGCATGCATTTCTCTGGGTGAATAAATAGGCTTAAGAGATGGCATATTGGGGCATAAAATTCTTTGAGGCCAAATTGAAGACTGAAAGAAAGAATTTCAATGATTACCTTATACCAGTTTTGTCTTTCATGCATATATGCACATATGCTCATGAACAAACACATAGTCATGCGCTTCTGGATTCTAATACTCTCTAGTACTTTGATAAAAAAGAAAGATAAGGCAGAGATATGTGAATATTAACATGAAGCCACAAACTTTATAACCAAATAAAACAATCAACTCAAGCTGTGAGCAAAGACTTAGCACATTGTTGGAATGTCAAGTACATTATTACATGTTTTAAGACACTTCTCAACTTATTGTTTGAAAGCCAGAAATTTTAGTCTCAATCATAATGTAGCTGCGCTAAAGGTTAAAATCAGGGAGTTAGTTAAAAGTAGCACAGAAAAAAAAAAGTAGCAGAGAAAAATCATCTTCACAAAATCAAACCATTCAGCCAGCAGGTAATTTGAGATTAGTAAATCTGCTGGAAACATATGAAATGCTTTCTTTGTAGGCTTTCATTCTTTTGTTTTCCAAACTATCGCTCTTGGTGTACCTCTGCAGTGTTTGTATAAATTCATGCTTCCTCCACTGACTCCTGTTTTAAGTTTGAGACCCTACAGCTTTCTAACTTTCCATTTTTCAGCTTGCAAGGAAAGGAAGTTTTTAGGCAAACATCCCAGGACACAGATTAACAAATTAAGCTAATAATCAAATTTACATACTTACCGTGAGAATGCGCACATTTGAACACTGAGAGAAAATGTATTCTTAAAATAGAACGAGTCTGTAACCTGGAGCACCTATTCCAGGACAACAGAATGTGTTGCCATTAAAAATTGGAAATTTTACAAAACTTTAGAGTTGAAGAGCACATTTTTACATTTGTAATTGGATTTAATTTTTTTTTTTGGCAGGAATTGTAGATATATGTGTTCCTTTCATTTCTGACAATAAAAGAATAGTGAATAGAAAAAGTTAAGGAATGTGCGCTAGCTACAAGACAGCAGCAGTGGAGTTAGAACTTAGAACCAAACCCATTGATTCTACCCTCCATGAACTTTCTATCAGACCTGTTTTGAGTTTCAGTTTTGAGTTAGCAGATGTTATCATCACTGAGCGAACTCTTAAAGGTGAAAGGGGAAATGATAAGCAGAAAATGTAGGTAAAGATATGGAAATTCAAGGAGCTAAAAGAAAGTGTTAGGAATAAAAAAGTCCACAACAGAAATGAATGTCATTGCTGAACTCCCCAAGAGACCAGACATGAGTGAGAACAGGACTGTAGGGTTGAAAATGGGCAACATAAACCTTCAGATTGAAATGCAAAAATAGAAAAGAATAATTAAAACGCTAAATAAAACATCCAAGAACTGTAGGATAGTTTCAAAAGATACAATGCAACTTTGATTAATAAAAACAAAAACTGAAAGAAATATATAAAACATAACAGCCAAGATCCTTCCCAAACAAATAACAATTAACCACAGAATTAAGAATCTCAGAAAATACCAAGTAGACTACTGAAAACCTATACTTAGGCACATCATATTCAAATTTAAAGTCAACCAATCATTTAATTAAAATATTACAAGAAGTCAAAGTCAGTATTACTTCTCCTCTTCTTCTCCTCCCTACTTTGCCTTGCTTTTTTTTACACCTCCTCTAGAAGTTAAAATTGTGGCTTATGTGGTAGTTTCACATCTACCAGCTGTTTAGCCTAAGTTTTGTCTGTCTGATTTTGTTCCCCTATGACTTTAATTCATTTTGTTCAATTAACAGTTACTGAAAATTAATGAGATACAAAGTGTCAAGCTATAACAGTAAACCCAAAAATAAGCATATGAATTCTGGGAAGAATTTCTGGTGATATAGATAGATGGAGTAAGTGACTAAGTGGTTAACATTCAGAGTTAGACTTGGAAAAAAATCTGCCTGTATAAGTGGATTGGCAGCATAAATAAAAAAAGGAGTCTGAATGAGAAGCCAGGAGAATGAGGTACACCATTGGTCTGAATGAAGAGTTTACCAGGACAGGGGAGAGGTTTTCTGAAATATAGAGCTCTCTGCTATGAGGCCTCCCCGAATGACCATAATAATCCAAGGCCTGAACCTCGCCTGAAAGACCCTGAGGTGCTGTCACGAGAAGGCTGACTCCTGTCAATCAACCATATGAGGCAGAAGAAAGTGGTCCATACAACAATGCCGATTCCCAGTGGAGATTACTTTTTCCTTGTCACTAGAATTTGTAGTCCTCCATCAAGAATCCTACTGTGGACTGAAAACCGTATTTCAAATGCTGAACACCAGGAACTGAGTAATGACAATTTGATGTGCCCAGGATGGCGTGCACAATACGCTCCAGAAATCATGAACATCACCCTGATCCCAAGAGATATGGGTGGAATGGTTCAGTAAAAACAGAACACAGAGACATGTAGTTTCCCTTTCAAATGCAGATAAGTTTTCTTTTTCTTCATCTTAATTTTTTACTTCCTGTAACATTTGACAGGCTATTTCTGAAAGTATCTGTCTTTTTTTCTGCTGCCAAGTACTCATCAGTAGCTGATTCATCATCATCCTATTCCCTCATTCATGAGCAATTGGAGAAATATGAGTAACACTGCATCAATGGCCTGGCCAATGAGTAACACCCAAGGGCCATTTTGAAAGACATCTCTAGAAATTATAACTCTGAACTAAAAAAGAATCTACTGTCCTCACCATAACCAAAGATGAAAAATCCTTTTATCACCTCACCATTGGAGTAGCAGGGCTAGTACCTGCCCTTCTGGCTGCACTCTGAAGATTGTGCCAGTAACCAAGTGGCAAATACACATGAAATATCAAATAAGAACAATTTTTGCCTCTGAAGCCATTGAAAGTTGGATCCTATTTCTGTATATCAATAAACTATTCCCTCAAAAATAAGGATACTTTAATAATCAATTTGTTTCAAAAATCTTAAGTAGTGGGAAAGTACACTTGCTTTTGGCAATACCATAAATGGAAAAGATAATTTATATGGTCTAGAAGGAAGGCCGAATTGTACAGAGCCCTCAGGAACAGAACTGCAGATGGAAATACTAGGGAAGGACCTATTCAGAACAAAGGGATAGAAAACACTTATGCACAATTTCAATAGGGCCTTGTAAAAACTCATATAGATGCATCTCTTACCTAAAATAGAATTACTTTTGCCACTAAAAAGTTTTCTTCACACAATATCTAGTTCTTTGATTTCTATCCTATCTCCACAGTAACCATTTCCTTTTTACAATCTTTTTCTGTATAATATAATTACTAAATTAGAGCCTGTTCTGTGTGTTGAGAAACACAGGTCACCTTGATTAGGTATCCCTAAATTACCAGTCAATTATGTATAACCTATTTGTTACCTCTGCTAGAAATTTTCACTCATGGTTTTCACTGTATTACTTTGATTCTGAGCAATCTTTTGCTTCTCACTATTGGCTTCAGAAATAACATTACTTGGTAGTGCCAATGCAATCAAACTATCTGTTATAATTTTAAAAATAATTCTGTCTCTCTCACTTTAGTTTTGTTATTAGCAAAAAAGAACTCAATGATCTCCAAGGGCTTTTCCAGCCCAGTCACTCTGTGACTACGTGCATCACTTCCCTTTTTCCATCTTGGGTAGGCAAATGTGGTAATATTCATTATGTATTATTAGAAGGTGACATTTTCCATAAAAATCAAAACAATACTGAAGTACATAACCAGAAGAAACAATTATTTTTATAAACTTAAAAACTTCTTGCCTGGCTACGAACACAGTTTAATGCCAGAGATAAATAATACCAGAGATATAATGAAGACTGCTCCCTCTAAGTACTGCAGTTAACACTGTAACCTTGAACATAATCTTTATTTTTGCATTAGGATCCACTAGTTTCTCAAGAGAATACATCTCTGAAATTATGTTAATAAGTAAGTAAAGTTTGATTTATAGAAATTTGATTTATGAACTGAGCTGCAAGTCTACTTAGTAGATATGCTCTTGGATAACCTCTGGTTGCTGACTGGAGTCAATACAAGTCTCCTAAATAGCAGTTCTGCTCTCTCCTTTGTACCAACTGAAGCACATGTTAGGAATCCACTATCATCACTACCACACTTGACACCTGAAAAAAGTCTCCTGTCCTCTGCCTCCACTTCCTCACATTCAGAACTAAGATTGATGCCCAGGGCTCACAAGGGCTTCATCCATGGCGGTAGAACAATGAGATCAGAGACTGGTTTCCAGATATTCTGACAATCAGAGTGCCTACAAAGTTTTTTATGAGCCCCATGCTCTCAGCATAGCAAGAAATTTGTGCCGCTTTGTTTTCTTCATCCATTGTGAGTATATGCAAAACAGTAAAACTGTAATTGCAAGAATTGTACACCCTCATTGAGCTCATTTGGCTTAAATGCAGAGTGCTGTGATTCTTGTCATTTATTATTCAGAACTAAAATTCTTCTATGTTTGTCAAAAGAAGGAAATAAAAGAGCAGAATTAGGATGCATAAGTCTATTAAATTATTGTTTGCAAGTCTTAAGGAAGCAGCATGCCAAGAGTTTCCTTTGCGACCCAAGCTGTATTCTAGACAGAGCTGTAGCCTCATTACTGCCAGGGAGTCTGAATAGACTTGCCAGGTTTTAAGCAAGCCAATCCATCCAGCTAGAACTGCAGATGTAAGAAACACTAGAATTCTGCAAATATGAAAGGAAGGTTGATGCTTACACCATTAAAATGATTGTCTCAGTCCTGAAATCTCATCATGTGACACAGTCCAAATCCCAGGATATCTTTTTTTTTTCATTTTTTTTTATTTAAAAGAGAATAAAACAAAAGGGGGCAGTACAGAGCAGACCAGAACAGGACAACATAGGCAACACAGTACTTTACATTAAGTCAACTGGACATCAACAGTATCTAACACCATATCTCTTACTCTGCTATAGTTGAGCATAGTTTCAATTACAATAATATCAAACATAACACAATACTATAAAGCCATGCATATAGTGAAAGAATTCCAGGGCTTTCTGAACCGAATAACAGAAAATGATCAATGG
>PVJX010005826.1:0-82140 GCA_004027295.1 Dolichotis patagonum
TCCTCCTCCTCCTCTTCCTCTTCCTCTTCCTCCTCCCTATCATAGACCATTGCTGACCTCACAAGGGACACCTATGAGACTAAAATGCTGTTTTTATGTATCCTACTCCCTTTGCTGACACTGCCCATTTGCTGAACTCAGGCTATTTAAATTACGGCACAGTCTCCCCCACCCTCTGCCCAATTTCATGGCTCCTGTGGAGATGTCTGAGTAGTTGTTTCTCAGTGCACACAGCTAGAGCATCTTTTGAAAGGCTCCTGGAAATGTCTCTTGGGGACGCTGGCCAAGCCAAAATATTCCCATGCATGACTTTCCAAGGTGATCACAAGTCAGTGACAAATTCCCCATGGCACACAATTTTCTGTGGTGATTTTGGGGACAGAGGCTTGAGAAAAGCACATTTGGTCAGAGCGATGGGTATGATTCTCTATGCCTTGGAGATAACTGTCTGTGGATGATTTAGTGCTCAGATATGGGAAAGGCCCCCTTAATTAGTCCTCAGGGCTGGGGAATTCACATCTTACTGCACATATGAAAGCGCTTTGAACGGCAGCACCAAGAGTTTATTTAGTTGCTCTGTTTTACTGTGGCGAGATGCCAAACTGGCTCTGCAGAATCCTCACCATGTGGTGCCTCGGAGTCTATGTCCTAAATTGGAAGGCGAGGCTGTGCCCTGTCCTTCCCTTAGAGAGGAAGAGGGAAACCTTGGGAGAAGCAGCCTTTTATTTCACACAAATAAATTCTTAATAGTCGCTGTTTATGATTGTTTTTACATACGGTTTTTATGACATTTTCTTTTACATCTGTATGTTTCCTAGATGATGTGTCCCCAAGTTCAGTGCCTGCCCTGTGCTCCTTCGGAGCCAGCTGCTTTGATAGGCTGCATTCGACGTGCTGTCTTTTATTGTGCAGAGCTCTTTGATCTCTGCAGAGGGAAGGCGCCACATAAATGCATACAACCATCCCAAAGAATGGCTTTATGGGTGAGGCCCAGCTCTGTGTTGGCCGTTGTCTTGTGGCAGAGCGTGCGGGCTGTGGGATGCTGGTGCCGGGGTGTCTGTTCACATAGGTGGCTGCTCCAAGATGTGCATTTCTTAAGGATGCTTTTTGTTGAAGGAAACATATGTACAGGAAAAAAAAGTGCCCCAACCATAAGCATTCACTTTGGTGCTTCTTAACCCCCAGACACAGCAACACCTGGCACTTGAGCAGGAACTGTTGTCTCCCAGTGGGACCCACACCCTTCCTTCCCTTGCACCCCATGAGCTCCTTTCCGTCCCAGTTATTAGCACCATAGATGACTTGCCCTTGATCTTGAACTTGGATTGGTTCAGTCCCAGCATGTGGCCTCTTCAGGGCTGGCCTCTTGTTCTTAGCCTGGTGTTAGTGAGACTCATCCATCTGGTGATTCTTCAGCTCTGTCCACCATACAGGACTTCATTTTACAAATGCACTGCAATTGCCCATTATAACACTGGAAGAGGCTCCAATCATTCCAAGGGTGTGGCTCTCACACCAGTGCTGGCATGCAGTCCAAGGTTAGCACATTCTGGTGTTGGGTGTGCACTGGTTTGGAATCTCCTGGTAATGGGGTATGGACACACACACATGGGGTGGTAGATAGTGCTCAGTTGTTCTCCAGTGTATTGCCAGTTTCCACTGCCACCAGTCATGTGTAGTTTGCAGGTTGCTGTGTTACCAAGGGGCACCAGATTGCTCATTCTCAGTGCCCGCTTTGGCATGTGGTGCTTACTGAGAACTGGTGCATACAGGAAGCATCTTACACTGTTATAAAAGCAACTCACACACAAAAAGGAACTCACCTCCAGGAAGATGCTGCCCTCTCCAACAGGAAGAGGAAGGCTCTTAAGAACTCTGTCAACAGACAGCCTGATTTAAATCTACACAGCACACTTTATCATACAACAGTGTATTTTTCCTGGTCACTATCTTATGAATAAATTGCCTTCCCCACTCAGAAACCCCAAACTTTTGTGTGTGTGTATGGGGGAGGAGGGGGTACAAGGCCTTTGCATTGAGCTACATCCCCAGCTTATTTATTTATTTATTTATTTATTTATTTTGAGACAAGATCTCACTAAGTCACCAAGTTGCCCAGGCTGGGCTCAATATTTGGATTCCTCCTGGCTCAGCCTCCAAGAGTTCTGTGATCATAGGTGTGTGTCACCATGCCTGGTCCCCAAATCTCTTTCCTTCATTTCAGCCTAAGCTGGTAGATTTAAGCCCAAATTCTACCACACTTTGGATGACTTGTCAGTGGGCAAGTTCCATGCACATGCTGACAAACTTGTGTTTTCCTTTTGTCAATCTGCCTTCTTCCACTCTCATATCCAGCCCCATCTAAGAACTCTTGATGGGTAGAGGAATTTCTTTTTCCTCCTTGCATTACTAGCATTGGCATTGTAGTCTTCTACTATGGAGTCATTCTGTTGTGTGTGCAGAGGAGAGAAGTATTGTCCTTCTGTGACCCACTGCAAGGTTCATGGCTAAGACTCCTACAACAAAAGACAGATTAACATGAGGAAAGCAGGACAAATGCGTTTAGTGTGAGTTTTATGTGACACAGTAAAGAAACAGAAAGCTGTGTCTTTTTCATGGGCATCTTGCAGAAGTATGACCAGAGGATAAAAGGCCAGGATCCGATGTCAGAAACGGAACTCAGCAAGGCTCTTTGTTCAGGGTCTCTTTGTCTGTCTCCTACTCAAGAGTGAGAGCCATGTGTCCTACATAGCAGGTTACCTGCCCTTCATGGCTGACTCCAGGGGAGGCTGGGGGACAGTTATAAATGCTCTGTTTTGGCTGTTTCCTCAAGCACCTGGGTGCTGTGCTTTGGGAGAGTGACCTGAGCCCAGCTGCCTAAATGCCTCACCCATGCTTACTGACCTTTAGCAGGTTCTCCTCTGGGCCATCTGTGCAGTCTGTGTTGATCTCATTGTCCATCACCTGACTCCTGCTGCCTTGTGGAGGTTGCTGTTCATTCTGCACGTGTCCCTCATGAGCTCCATGTGTGTCATGAACATGCTTCTCCTCTATGACCTGAGTTTGCCTTCTTCATGGTGTCTTATGACGACACAATTCTGGGTTGCAATGTGTTCCAGCTCACATGTGTGCTTTCCTCAAGGAGACATTAACACACGTGAAGCATTGAGAAATCCTTTCCTACTCTGTGTCACAGAGCTGTTCTGCATTTCCTTCCAGAAGAGCTGTTGTTGATGCTCTGTGTTTAGACCTCAGCACCCCTGGGAATGGACATCTCTGTGTGTGGCGTGAAGTGGGGGGCAGGATACGCAATGATTTGCGGTTACCCCACGGCCTGTACTGGGAAGGTCGCGTTTTCCCCACTGTGTTTCACTTCTGAACACGTTCAGGGCTGAAATGCACTGCACAGCGACCCCTTCCTTCTCTTGCCTGATTCTCAGGCTGTCGGCAGAGGAATCAGTGTGATGAGTGTTTAAAACCATTCCGCCTTGGCCACATGCTGCCAGTGACCCCAGCTGCACTCTAAGAAAAGGCCTGACACAGTACCATCGTGAGTCCAGTCCTCTGCCAGGGCACTCGGTCTCCTGTAGATGCCTGTGCAGAGAGTATCAAGGACAGTGAATTTTGGGGGTCCCAGTGAATTTTGGGGTTCATAGTCTCTGTCTCATTAGCCATTTATTAGTAGCTATGAGTTCATCACCACTGACTTGAATCTCCCATGTGATCCTGCTATCTCCCCTTGCCAAGCAGAGATGCTTAATCAAGCTTACCGCAAAGCAGACCCTTGTGGTTTCCTTGTCTCCCAATCACACTTCAGCAGTTGTCTTGTCCTCCATCAGTCAATCAGCCTTTATCAAATACCCACTGTTTGCAAAAGACCACCTTTTTATCTTCATATTTCTCATGGCTGGAGCACAGGGCCTAACAGCTTCCTACCAGGTAAGGACAATGAGCAGCAATACATACCCTGGGGGAGAGGGCAGGAGGCTTACTCAGAAGAGCAAGAGTCATGCTCCTCCCCTATGTGAGGTCAGGGAAACCTTGCTGGTAGGGGTTGAGCTGGGTTTTGAAGAATATATAGGAGTTGGCTGGAATTAAGTGAGTGAGAGCTTTCAGGCAGAGAAAAAGGACATGGAGTCTCCTGGCACAGCTGGGGCCCTGGGATAATTCTGCACATGAGCAGCCTTTCAGCCCCTCTGGTGCCCACAGGAGCTGTGGTGGCATGTGCCATCACCTTCCTGGCACAGCCAACCTTGGCTGCTGAGAAAAGTAAAATTTAAATCAGTGAAACTCTGAGTGAGGCAGTTACTTGCCCATGTCCGCTGGCCAGAAGGATAGTGTCAATGTCCTCACTCAGGACATATGAACCCCCCAGAAGCCTGGCAGTGAGCATCCAGGCCTTGGCATCCAGGGCTTTGCATCTGTGGGTTCAGGGAGCACAGATTAAACATCAGGTGAAGACTGCACCTGTGTGGAGCGTGACAGGCTTCCTGCCACTGCTCCCTGGATGACACTGGGGACAGCTCTGCATGTGGCACAGGCATCGGATTAGGCATCGTGAGGGACCCAGAGGTGACTCAGAGGTGAGCTGTGCCCAGTTCATGCGCAAGCCCTGCACAGGTATAGATGAGGCGCTCTCCTGCCCTCACTGTTGGCACCTAAGGGCCTCAGGGACAGCTCAGTGCCCACTGCCATGACCCTTGCCTGATGGGTGACACTGCCCGGGATGGGTGGGGACCACAGGGGCCTGAGGACAACACCTTTCCCGCCAGGTCACACAGACCTCAGAGCTGCATAGGGAAAGTGACGGCAGCTTTTGTGCCATAGACAATAACGAGGGGGAAGCCCCGCTAATTCAGTGTAAAGAATCCAAAGTCATAAATATCCCAAGCTGAAAGCGAAGCCCAGAAAGGCCTGTTGTGAAACTGGAGGTAATTAATTCTCATGCCGTGAGCTGAAATTCAACCCAGACCTGCTTCGCTCTCGTGTTTCTTACAGTTCACCGTCGGCAGAAAGTGGAGCCAGGCGGGCCTTGGCAGTGCAGTTTTCCCGCGTGTCTCCTTCTATCATGGTGCTTGTTTTGACAGTTTTTCCATGAACATAAACAGAATAGATCCAGCCTTCTTGTCTGTGAGGTTTCTCTCACCTGAGCATCCCCTTCGCTCATTGGTAGTTGCCTTGCTGGTGATTTCTCAGGACGGAAAGAGACCTCCAGGCTGGCCCTGGTGGGAGATGAACGTGTGACCTTCAGTTCCTGGGCAGGACCAGGCCTCTTTCTGGCACCAAGGAGCCCCAGGCATGGACAGCCTGCTCAGCATATGGTGCCCATGTGGCTTGCCCTGCCAGGGTCTCACACCTGGGTCATCCCTGATTGTGTATTTGGGGCAAGACACCTGCCACCGTGCCCAGGAGAGGATCCTGATATTGAACTGCAGAGTGAACTCCTGTTAGGATCTGGGCCATGCTTCCCTGACAGCTGGATGCCAAGGACCACTATTTACAAGTTTATTATTGGGTACGTGCAGCAGAGCACTCTTCTGCCCCTAGAGCCTGGCTTTGGTGTTCTTTGAATCCTTCAGACACCTCAAGTTTCTCCAATAAAAACCACCACAGTCTGAGTGCTGGAATTCATGCTTTCATGGAATGCTGATACTCAAATTTTATGGAATGTAAAAAAAAAAAAATCAGAAATAAATGTACCCTAGAGATTGCAAGAAGTTTTCATTTTCTTTCAGTACACAGTATTTGGTGGACAAGAGAAAGGACAGTTTGTGATTTACTTATTTTCTGATTTTTTGATCATCAAAGCCAGGAAGAATCTGGACAGCTTGATCAGGAAGTTCTGGAGGCTGCTGGCAATGAGCTTCCTGATGCAATGTGGGGTGGAGGGTATGACATCTTTCCTCAGCCATCATCAAGGATGTGACGGGCACTTCCATAAGAGAAACAGGTCAACAGGAGAAGAGCAGGACCAATTTCAAGTGTCACGAAACACGGGGGCATTGAGACCCAAACCCTGTATCTTTGTGCTTAGAGACAGGAGAGCATGGGCAGCTGGGTGATGTGGGCCAGCAGGGCCTGTGTTCTCAGTCGCCTCTCGCCTGAGAAGCTAGAGAGTGGGACATCCAACATCAAAGTGCCAGCATTGGGTGGGGGACTCAGGCTGAGGCTCCCATGTGAAGTGATGCAACTTGGAGGGAGGGGTAGGGGTCTCTTCTGGAGATTACACGCTTGTTTCCCACTAAAGGGCCTCAATCCATACCTGAGGCCAGGGTCCCCGAGACCTAATCATCTTTTGAGGGTCTCACCTCCCCACAGCCTTGCTGTAGCAATTAGATTTCAGCCTGGTTTGATTTTGGAGGGGTCGTCAAACCATGGCAATGAAAAGAGAGGCTGGGATTAGGCGAGGTGGGCACAGTGCCCAGATGTTGCTAAGAGGCTCTGCTGTAGTTTGGGTATGCAGTATCCCCCGAGGCCCATGTGTTGTCCAGCGTGTGGGGCTCTGGGGAGGTGGGGCACTTCTGTGAGGTGAAGCCTCATGGGAGAAAGTGGGATCATGGTGGCATGGCATTGAAGGGGATGTTGGGCCCCCAGACCCTTCTTGCTTTTGTCTTTGCTTCTGGGCTGCTATAAGGTGAATGGTCTTCTTCTAGCCCTTTTTCCTGCCATGATGTACGGTGCCCCCACAGACTCACAGCAACTATGGACTGAAGCCTCTGAGACTGCAAGCCAGATAAACCTCTCCCCGTCATGAGTTGATTCACTTCAGGTATTTTGTCACAGTGATGGAAAGTTGACTGACACAGACCATGCTTTGAACATAGGCCCCTGTCAGCATACTCTTGTGGTAGATGATGAGGGACAGATGTCATTGATGTTGCCCACCCACTACCTAAGCTCAAGCCCTTAAATCTAAGCCCCAGGCACAGAGTTCTACATATTTACTTTCATGGAGATTTCCCTCAGATATTTTCTTTCCAGCCTTGGGAAATGTGTTCTCATTCACTGAGTTCTGTCTGACTTAGAGTTGGGAAGTGTTTGCTTTAGCATTTTGAAGTTCAGTCTGCAATTAAAAACCAATATTGAAATTGGAAACCCATTTGGAGGAATCTTTTTGAATTTATGTGCTCTATAAAAAATTTGCATTAATTACTAGTCAGGGAGGTAAAGCACAATTTATCATCATAACATGGATTCCAGACAAGCCTTGGACATTCAAAAGAGGGCTGAAAATTAATGAAGTCCTTTCTTAACAATATCTTCCTAATTCTGTTTATTTTAAAGGCATTTTATTTTAAGGATGATATTCTTTCCTGCTTTTATAGCATGTTAAGTGACTTTAAATAGAAACACTTTCATTCTTTTTTCAGCATAACATTTCAAAGTTTATAGTCGGCTGAGCTCTTAAACTTACAGTTTTTATGCGCTTTACCTTTAACAGCTATAGTGAAATAGGAAAGAAGTAGAAACATTTGTGTTTAATTTTCTTCCTGGGTATTAGCATTAGTATAAATGCCCACATCATTTCCATTTAGAATGGTGATTTTGATCAGAAGCTTATGTGTGTGTGTATGTGTGTGTGCGCATGTGTTAGCACCTTGGGAGGAAGAAGAGAAAACAGTGGTCAGGCATGGTAAGAGGACAAGATCTGCTCTCCATGCAATAGATCTTTTGCAGCCATTTCCTGTTTATTATTCACACAATTATCTACTGCCCATGGTAACTGACACTGATTCATGGATTCCATGTGGGCAGGAGTTCAAAGGCCTCATCAGCCAAAGGAACTGAAATGAAACTGCTCCTACCCCAACCAATCAATACATGGGCTCTCCAATAGATTACCTCAAGCAACCTTGTGACTGTCATGGGCAGAAATTAGGAGACTAAATTAACATCATTATCTCCCTCCCGGGTCCTTACTTTAAAGTGTGGCTGGGATGGGCTGGAGGAAGTAGATTTTGGTGTGAACAGAGAGTTTGTGTTACAGGCAAGTGGAGTTTCCATGTGGACCCAAAGCAAAAAGCTGGGGATCCCAAAAGACTTGGGATTGTGATCACCACAGGGTGAAGGAGCGGAAGTGCCATATTTCAAGTGGAATACAACAAAGCTGCATGGGTACACTGACTTGTGAGCAGAAAAGCCTGAATCCCAGTTCTGGGTCTGCCACAACCTCAAACAGCTGGTTCTGCCCTTTCCTGGCCCCAAGATACGGAGCTTGGTCAGCAGATGGATCTGTTGGCAGGTGGAGAAGGCTGTTCTTACAGGCAATTGTGTCCCATGATGGGCAGTGTGGCCACCCTCCCTCAGTCTGTATCTTCTCCCATTTTGCTTTACCACAGGAAACTTTAGGGGGATGCTACCTAGCATTTTTTGGCATTAAGTATCACAGTCGTGGGCTGGTGGCTTGTAGCCAGTAAATGCCAGCTGGGACCAGTCACTCCCCACACCAGGCTGATGGTCCTGATTCCAGTTCATCAGGGCTGTCTCAGCTGCAGAGCCCAAGCCCAGAGTGCGGAAATCACCCTCATACCAGCCACATGAAGCGTGGGAGACAGGGCAGGCTGCCTTCCTCTGGGGACCCTTATGGCAGAGTGTGGACCTGGGCTTTCAGACTTGAACTTGAGATGGACACCTTTCAGCTGCCTGTATTCTGGCAAATCTTAAAATCTGCTGAAGAATTCAAATATGAATTTAGTTTCATTCCAGACTTATTTTGAGGGGATTTTTTTCTATTATTGTAATTCACAAAGCAATAAACCATCAGTCTAAGATTTTGCTAAAAATGTTTTGGCATCTTGAGCTTGTTTTTCTCAATACAGTTAGGAGATATTCTTTGCCAAAACAGACTCTAAGATTTGTTGTGAAAGTCATTAAAATATAATCCAAGTCCAGTGCTATTTAAAGTCAGTGGGGATTTCTTTTGTTGTTTTCTCCCGAAAGGTCTGGTTTCAACTTTAATTAACATGGAAAACTAGGTTGTCCTCACCTTTATGCTATTAAAAAATACATTTGAAAGAAGCAATGTCTTTTAGATCCTTTGAAAATAGACTACAAATTAGGGTTAGTGATATGGTGGTTTAATAGGAAAATCATTGTTATTTTAAGTGACGTTAATTAACCAGAGTAAGTAGTGCAGTCGCCTGTTGATAAGTAGACAGAAAGAATCCAAAGGACTCAGGGCTAAGATGTATCTTGAGCTTCTGCTGCAGCCAAGAACAGAAGCCAAACAGCAAAATTTCAGTGATCATCTCATACTGCTTCTTTAAAGGATGTCTTTGCACTCGGTTCTTCAAAGATTTAGTGGAAGTGTATATACTTAAAGATGTGCATAAACTTCTAAGTATAAATCTATAAGGGCAAAAGGTAGAGATTATAGGAATGTCATGTATTGATTCAGGTTTAAGAAATACAAAACCAGCCATCAGTGAGAAAAGGGTTTTGGCAAGATCTTTAGATTTCTTTTTAATATATGTTCCAATAAAGTTGGCTGTGGAAACCCTTTTCCTTTGGACTGTGGTGTGAGAGGTGTACATTTCAAAAGAGAAGGAAGGAAATGGTCCCATTATGTAATAAAAATCAGAGTTGAGATTGAAGTGACTTTTATAAATCACACATTTTAGGATACATTTTACTTTTCTGACTAATAGCCCTAACAGTCAGATAGGTAGAAAGGCAGATTCTGCCTGGAAACTGGAAACACTTACAGTCTACTGCATCTCTTAAATCTTTGGGTTGTCTGGTCTTTGGTTTAAGAGATGATTTTGGTGGACTTAGTGTTTAAGATGAACAAATGTCCCCATGGAGATAGCTGCCTTTTGACTGCTGGTTCTCAGAGGACGCCTCTTGCCCTGTTCGGGGGTGATGCCCTGTGTCAGCCCCTGTGACCTCTTGTCGCCTCCTATGTGTGAGTCTACTCATTTCTTACTCTCAGGTTTCTGAGCAATGGGTTTACCTCTTTAATCAAGGGTTCTCCATACAGACAGTGGAGACTCATCCTCACCGTTCTCTCTCACTTCCAGGAACAGGGATGCATGGAATCTCCTTCATGCAGCATCTGGAAGCTCCAGCTCTATGCCAGGTGCCTGGTGCATGGTCCTGGAATTCAGGGATATTTCTGGAAAGAGTAACATGCTGAGAGCCTCCCTGTGACCTACGATGCTGAAGGTCCTCCCCTCATGAAACTAAACATTCACGATCAGTGTCAGTGACCTAAAGATATAAGCCATGCCGGGTTGCTTGTCACCATCATCCCCTTTTTTCTCTTTGACATAGTATTGGACTAAATATATTTATTTGTCCCTATTTGCAGTATAATTCAGCTAACATTTTTTACATTAAAAAAAACAAGAGACAAATTAGTGGGTCTGATGAATTTTCAGCTGATTGGATGGTGATGGGATGGATAGTGATGAGATGACACCTCAGTGATGTCATCATGTCCTGAGGTCACCATAGATAGGCATGGCCTTATTATCTGTAACCAAAGTCTCCAACCATACCAGTTTAACCCTGAAATACAAAACAGTGGGGATTTCTTATGTCATGTCAAATTAAATCTCAGAGTTCTTGATAGATGTTTTGATTACTTTTCTCTTATTGCTGAGACAAAATACCCAATGTCCAAAATGAAGGAAGAAAATGTTTATTTAGCTCACAGTCTGAAGAGGTTTCAGTCCATAATTAGCTGGCTCTAAGAGCCAGCAACAAGAGCAAAACGGGAGGAGTATGAGAGAAGACTCTTTTGTTCCTGATAGTGTATGTAGGCCACATCCACTTAGGTGTACAACTCATACCCATAATCCAAATGTTGGATCATGAATCTGTCTCCCATGACTGCATGAGGCTTTGGGGGGACATCCAGACTCAAAGCATAACACAGGTTTTGGAGAAAGGTGCAGATATAGTAATTTAGATGAACTATGTGAGGGTAACAGGCTCTACCATGTTAGGAGACCATGAGCCTGACTCAAGGGGGTGCTGCCAGGCCTGAAGCTTGAGTGTTCAGGGTGCAGCAGGGTCATAAGACCTGGAGTTTAGGCATTTGGGGGGGGGGGTCTCATTAGGAAAAAATACAAAAATTACAAGTTAAAAATATATTAGGTGATAACCTTAACAAACTCATGATTTTAAAAGTCAACAGTGATCACAAACATTACAACATTCAGGGAAGTATTTTTATTAACTAGCAGTCAGACACCAGACCTCATTGTACCTTTTCCCCTGTATTTCTGAGCCATGTACTCTTTGCCTCTCTCTGTGGTGATCTGAGTCATGCTGTCCAGGGAGAGAGTAAGGTAAGGGTTTTTCCTCTGGCATAGATGGTCCATTCAACTTGTTGTTATGTTGCTATTGATGATTTTTAAAAGTTTCTTTCAGCTTCAAAATTTGCTGTTAGCAATTATTTAGAGTTGTTGAACTAAATACAACCTCTGTCAAATGTATCATACTTTTTTTTAATGTAGTGACAAATCCCCAAAGCTCTATGAGTTCATGGCACTTATTAAATGCTTTGAATGGCTTGTCACTGACTTCCTTCCGTCAAGCATTGTAAATTCTACATTATCTTCACCCATAATAGTAATTTTATGTCAAGGAACACAAAAGGGAAAAAGCAAAATCCTTTTCTATGTTCATGTGATTAATTATTCTCATTGGATGGAGTATCAAGAAATCTTAAAGCCTATTTTTGACCCTTACATATATCTCATTAAGAATTCCTGGTTTTTGTATGCTTTGAAAATGCTTTGGTTGCAATTGCATCCGTTTATCAAAATAGTTTCTACTGGCTTCATGCAGGCGAAGTGTCCTCAGGTGCTGCATATTACAACTTTCACTGTGACCAGTGATGCAAGGAAAAGCAGCCCTTTCTCATAGCTCTGACCTCAAGAACTTTCTGCAGAGTCATTTCTGCCTCCATGAATTTTAAACATTGTTCCTCCACTGTCACTCACACATTTCAAGTTCTGAGGGTCCTGAATTTGTTCTTGTCGCATATAACCAGTGTTTCTGGCTCTGTCCCTTTCATATCCCAAGGGCTGTGCCCTCCAGGGATAGGACATGAATTTGCAGCTGAGATGGGAAACCCCACTCCACACTGAGCTGTGAGACTTTGCTGTTCTGCTAATTGAATCACAACCTGCTGGTGATAGGAGAAAACAAGTCGCTGCTTCTCAGTTTCTTCTCTAGCCATGTCTAGTGCTGGTTCATTACATGCTTTGCTTCTGGGCCATAGTTCTGGTTCCCTGGCTGGGGAGATGTTAGCATTTTATGCTTTAGTTCCCCAGATATTTCCCCAAATGTGTAGTCTTCACTAAGTCTGAACCCACAAAACACCTAAAATAACACCCCCCCATGATAAAAGCAGTTCATGCATATGGAAGAAAACTTAGTACAGAAAATGTAAAAAAAGAAAACATTCTATAAATTATGATAATTGTTATAACTGCAGGTTCTCTTGTAATCATTTTCATGTGTGTGCCTTGTATAAGAATTATATCTTTCTCTACCTCTTGGTCTATTTCATATATGTCATGGTATGTGTTAGCTTCATGTCACTATCACAAATACTCAAGGTAATTAATTTAGAAAGATAAAAGGTTGGTTTGGCTCACAGTTTTGGGGTCCTCAGTGCTGACCAGGCAGAAACACTGCTTTCAGGCATCCAAAGTGGATCATGCAGTGCAGCAAAGCTGCCCACCTGGTGGCTGGAAGTAAGAAGCCAGAGAGAGACAAAGGTTGGTACCACAGTCTCTTTCACAGGGACACCCCAGTAACACCTCAGGACCTCAGCTATCAGGAGCTGATCAGGGTCCAGATCTTAGAGTCAAGCATATGGATAAGGATTAAATAAAGACCATGCAAATATGCCCTATGGGGAGTCCAAGAAGGTCAGAATTCTCTTACAGCTAAAACAAAGGCTTCTGTGGATTGCCCATATTTTTGGCAATAATAATTCAGAGGGGTACAGGAAGTGGAGGGCACATACGAGGCAAAAGCCCATGAAAATGAGCAGGGCCTCGAACAGTTACATTCTGAGGTAGTAAATCTTGCTAATTAAGAGAATGGTCTGATCTCTAAGGTTCACAGTTTGTTGGTCTGGCATATGGAGTGTCAGCCCCTGCAGCTGCAGTATTATCTTGCCTTCAGAGACTGTGAAGATGAACTTTTCAAACACAACCAGATGTCCCTGTGTGGTCGGCTACTTAACCCTTACACAGTCTAGTCGCTAATACTTGAAAAGCCCCACCTCTAAAATTCCCAAGCCTCCCCATAGTGCTGCTCAGTGGTATAATCCTTCAACACATGATCTTCAGTACCACTAAACCTCAGTACAATGACATTTTATTTTTACTAAATATTTTTTAAAAATATTTTATTATGACTATATGATATTCTGTTACTGTACCATAGAAGCGTTTTTTTCTTGTTAGATATTATATCAACACTCCATCCAACATTCCTACTCCTATAAATAGTGCTCTAACAAACTTCCTTCTACAAAAATCTTTGGCTATATTTTGATTAATTCCTTAAAATCTGGATTCCCAAAATTGGACTCACTGGGCCCAAAATTGAACATTTAACTTGATCCAAATTGCCCAATTATTCTACAGGCCACACTGTAATTTAAATTTGATTTTTGATGTCATTTTGATGGTTGAAAGAAAAAATCTAAACCCTAACACCCTGCTATTTGAGAACATCAGATGGCAATGGAAACAGCTGTTATGACACACAGTGTGTTACATTGTCCTGTTGGGGATGTATAATGTCTGCCCCAAAGGTGGGTTTGGACTCTATATCATTTTACCTGCATTTAGATCAGGGCTCCCCAAATTGCACAGAAAATTGGTGACTGGAAGGAGGGAGGACCAGAGTGTCAACATCAGTGTAATACTACCTGGATTTAAAATTACTCACGCACACATTTGTGTGGTTTTTCATTTCTCTAATTTCAATAAGCAATCCTTTAAGATGAGCAAGGAAAGAGTTGTTTATGATGACCATTTTTCAAGTGAGGGAACTGAACCCTTAAGAAACAGAGAGTCTTGTGCTTAACCCCGCAGCAAGGTGGCCAGGCCTGAATCCTCTGCTCTCCATGCTGCTGTGCAGTCCTCTCTCTGGGAAAGCCCTGGTGCATGGACCTTCTCAGTCCAGTGAATCAGAATCTTGGGGTGAAGACTGAGCATGGGTGTTTTTAAGGCTCCCTAGAAGATTCCCACATGCAGCCATCTTGTGCTGGGTGAAGCACGCAGTACTGCACAGAGAACACCATGTGGCCTCACCTCCTGGGTCAGGCCACCTATGGTCACTTACGCATCAAGAAGATCCTGTGCCTGTGAACTTAAAAAGTGAGCTGGGACATGCTACAGACCATCTGTGCTGGGGAGTGACATTCAAGTGTCCTCTCTGTAGTACTACATGCAGTTCCATGCAGTTTCTGAAAATGTGTTCTCATTAAAGACCTGTAAAGACGAGGGCACCAATGAGACTTAGGGTTAGAGTGTGACTGATAACCAGTCATCAAGAGCTAAGCCTGCCAGAGTATTTTGGAATATTTTTCTAGCAGCGGATGTCCCATCTGAAGAGATACAGATGATGTACATCATTTCAGGTTCTATTTGGAGTCATCTGTACACAAACCCGAACTGTGGGCTTTTAGTTTGCAGGGTGTGGTTTTTCACTGATTGGGTCAATTTGAGTTACAAATGCCCAACTAAATTGGGTCAGCATAGCTCTGGTGTGGTTGAATGCATTTGTCAGAAACAGAAGACCCACTGTGGGTGTGAATGGCACCAACCAATAGACTTGTAGTCTGAATGGAATAAAAAGAGGAAGATAAAAGTATAAAAGGAGATAAAAGGAGGAGCTCCAGTCTTTGTCTTCACCTTGGGCATTGTCTCCTGGCTTCCAGCATAGAATCTTAGCCCCCTGATACAGATTCTCATCGGGCACTCCAGTGAGCTCCAGGCCTCTGACTGGACCCTTTGGTTCTCCAGTGCGTGGATGGACCTTTTGCCCTCTTCCACACTTGACTCAGAGGGCAGACTCTGCATGTGGCTGTTCAGCCTATCTTGTAAATCCTAATATATTTGTATATCTTACATTAAATTTGTTTCTCTAGCAAATACTGCCTGCTAGATAGATTTTAAAATTGATTCTGAAGGCTTCTAGTTGAAAGGGGAAAGTAAGGGCAAAGTCTCAATGTGACTCTCTGGGGACTGTTTCAGATTTCTAGGTCTCCCATCTTGAAATGTGGCAGCCTAGGTGGCTTAAATGGGAATTTGTCACACAGTTGTGAAGCCTGGGAGTCTGATTTCAAGGTATCAGTAGGATGGCCTTTTGCAAGGCCTCTCTCCTAGGCTGCTGGGTGTCACCTTCTCTCTGTGTCCCAGTGTGGTCTTTCCTCTGTGTGTGCACATCCTTGGTGTCTCTGTCCAAATTTCCTCTCCTGTAGCAATACCTGCCAGACTGGGTGGGGCCACCCTAAGGGCTTCAGAGGAACTACTTGGCTCACTCAAGGGCCCAAGGCCCTGTTTCCAAGCGCAATCTCACTGTGAGGCATTGGAAACAGGCTTCAGTGGTTAGGAATGGGGACAATGGGGCAGACAAAATACAGAGCATAACAAGGCTGGTCTGGCCTGGTTATCAGGAACACAGGCTGGGGAGGGAACAGTCTCAACCAGGGACAGTTTGCACCCTGAAGGGGCTCTTTTACAATGTCTGGAGACATTTTTGTTGTCATAACCAGGATGCAGGGTGGGGAACAGCAGCCGCTGGTAGAGAGGGCAGCACACAACCACCCCCTCCCCTGCAGTGACAAAGAGCAACCTGGGCCACTAGGCCATCCATCTGTTGCTGGGCTGGAGACCTGGCTGGAGAGGCCTCAGGCTGCATCCCTGATGGGACATCTGCTAGACTGGTGACCTCTGGATGTGCTCCACTGTGGGAGCATCTGACTGCGAGTCCTTGCGGTGGGTAACGCTGGATTCATTGCAGTGCTTAGAGTGGAGCCTTGCTCCTGGGAGGCTCTCAGCATCCTTAATGCTTTAGAGATTTCTCACCTGCAGATGCCCACAGAGCCTGGGACAAGTCAGCATTGGGCCACATCTAGCACTGGAAAGCAGGCAACCGAGCTAGGGAGGTAGGCAGTTTGGACCACAGGAGAGCAAAGGCCATGACTCGCAGGAAGAAATTGAACTCCACACTTTCTTTGGCTGTTCTCCAGTTTCAAATGTGTCTCTTTCCTCGGGTGAAATACGGCTTGAATTAGGGGCCGCCCCTTCTCTGAATGTAAAAGGTTACATCATGCGTTTCCAGTATCTGTGCGCCTGCTTCTTCTTCCTTGAAATCGTTTAGAAAGAGGTTGCGGCCATGTGGGATGCAGAGCTTGCTGGGTGTCAGGTCCAGAGGGAGAGAAGGAGGGGAGGAGGCCAGTGCAGAGGAGAGGAGTGAGGTGCCCACGTTGTGGGGTTTCTGCTGATTGGAAGGGATTAAAATCCATTTCGCTGTTAGAGACTGCTCCTCTGCTTCATGAAAGACTCCTCTGGGCTCTAAAGTCAGGGTTCCACGCTCTCTCTCCTTGCTCACCTCCACTCTCCCCTACCCTGCTCTGTAAAACAGCACACACCAGATGGGGGGCTTTCAGGACTGTGACAAAGGCGGGGCCCAGGCTGCACTCCAGGAGACCCCAGCAAAGGAGCCTGCATTTGAGTAACACCCAGGGTTCCTTCCTCAGGGGTGGGAAGCTGCTAGGCTTTGCTGCTCTCCCTCCCACTCCCTGGGGGGGGGTCTCAGGGCATTGTTAGCCCATGTTCCAGATGAGCAAACTGAGCACACAGGTGTGGAAATCTGCACACTTGTGGGATTTGTCAACATCCCACAAAGACACAAACACATAGCTCAGTGACATGAACTAATTTTCCTGAGATCTGGTTTCCAGGGAGTTGCAAAGCCAGGATTCCCTCCCTGATCTTCTCCCCAACTTTGCAAGAGCATCTGGACCTCATCCCACCTGGGGCCTTCCCAGTCCTTCTCCCCTCGCAGAGTCAGTGCGGGCCTTCATTCTGCTCCAACCTCATGGACGGAGAACGCGTTGCTGGCCAGCATCTTGGTGGCCTTTCAGCTCACAGCCCCAGTATACAACTCTGAAGCAAGTCATACCCTGTTTTTCTGCAAATAGTTTGGAAATAAGAACTGCATAAAATATGATATGATATCTCAGATTGTTTCTAAAGCAAATGCTTTCTAAAAGTAGAAGTGATTTTTCTCCTACTGTGTAATCGCTCCATCCTGTATAAGTCCATTGGGCACTTTCAGCTGGATGGTGCATATTCCAGAATTCCAACTTTGTCCACATCATGAGACACAGCCCCTGACTCCGAAATTTTCATCCCACAACATCTGCCGAGTATTTAACATGCAGAAGGCAGCACTGAGACGGGACAGCAGACACAGACAGGGACAGGCATCAACTGAAATAAGAGGAGCTCCCAGCACAGGCTTGTGGACAGGGAACAGGGATCCCCACCTTGTTTATGCTCTCAGGGACTTTCCAAGAGGTGAGAGCTGATGATCAGCGAAGTCTTGGTGCAGTAAATGAGAGGGAAGAGCACAGGCAAGAAAGTATGGTGGTTTGTGGATCAAAACTGCAAGCAAAAGCCATTCTTGGGGCAGTGACCATAATTAAATGCCACCTAGTGCCACAAAAGACAGAAAAAGGGCCAGTCTTTTAACCCTTCAATAGATCCAGTCTTCCATGCATTTCAAGACGTGTTTTCATGTGTGTTTAACCCACGTGGAGAAGGGGTATTGTTCTCCACAGTCAGAACAGCGCTTAACATTCCATCCTCTTGTAACCAGCAGTGCAGCTGAAGCATCCTTTGTCTTGTAGTCATGATCCGTGACAATCACATCACCAAGAATAACAGCCTCCGGAGAAATACGGACAGATTCATCCCGGAATCCGTATCAGTGCTCAGTTACCTAAATAAATATCCACTCTGCTAAATTACTTTCTCTGTCAGTGTCGGCAATAGAATTCCTGGGAACTTTTATTTGAAGCTAGAAGCCAAGACTATCGGGGTGGGCAGATGGAAGAAAAATTTCTCGCATAGTTAAAATTTCAGTGCTGTGAAGTAAGGGGAGGATTTCTGAACACCTAGGTGAAGTATTTGGCCTCGGGCTGTGAACAGGTGTTCCAGTCACCTGAGAAATCAGAAAAGGAAAAGTTAACAAGCGCAAGATTCATTGTAGCACCTGTCTGTTCAGGCCAGTTGGGAGCATTGTTACTGTTTTGCAGGTGGCTTTTTAAGCTCTCCCTAATCTCCTTTCTTTTTATTCTATTATTCTATTTTATCAGTGCATGCATATATTACAGAATAGCGATGTTTGTCTTGGGGGATTGGTCCGTGTGTGCACATCTTGTGCATTTTCTGTCTCTTTATCCCTGTAAAATCTTGTGTCCAGATGTCTCCTCAAACCCTCAAGTGTTCGTTCGTAGGTGGGGCTTTTTGGACATGGCTGGATCTAGGGTGTATGAATGTGGATTAAAGATGTGATACTAGGAGCAAGAGTTCGTGGTGCTAAATTAATCCACTAGTTGGAATTATCATAGTTCAGGGTATGGCTGAAAGGATTTATTGAAAACAGAAGTCCCACCCTGGGTGAGGGTGGCACCACCCAAAAGGCTGGTAGCCTGGGTGGGATAAAAGATGGAAGGCAGGCTGCTGCTGCTGCTGCTGCTGCTGCCTCCATGTCTTCTGCCTTCTGCCTGCCACACCATGAACTGTTCCCCCTCTGCAATGGCCCTCTCATGCTGCCGGGCCTTGGAACCAGCTGATTTTGGACCGAGACCTCTACAAACTGTGAGCTGAAATATACCTTTCCTCATTTAACTTTCAAGTGTAGGGTATTTTGTCTCAGTGACGAGAAAAGTAATTAAGGCAACCCTTTTTCCCCCTCTCCAGCCCCCTTTCATATCTTTAGCTATCTACCTTCTCAGGTCCTATCATTGTTCCTTTGTTTTATTCATTTACATCTTAAATTTCTCTTATAAGAGAAAGCAATTGATATTTAACTCTCTGAGTCTGACTTATTATGCTTAGCCTGATGGTCCCAAGTTGAACATGGATGGAATGTGAAGATCCTCTCTCCACCCTCATGGGACCTCAGCAGAGGGAATTATGGGTGAGGTATAGGTGGTGAGATGGAGTATGTTTGGAGACCCTCATCTCTCTGTCTGCCTTTTAGTAAATGTAATAACCAGTGGCACACTGGGGTGGGCTGTATCCTATCAGACAGGTTCTGGATGTGGAACCTTGTTTGGAGGGGTGTAACCAGCTTGCCAATGCTGCCTAGCTGGTAAGAGAAAGAGCTGTGTTTGGAGCTGGGCAGTCTGATGTCCAAATCCTGTTTTCACCCCAGCATAACATTCCCAGTGGCATCTGGTCTTGCAACATGACATATGTGCTCAGAATTTTAGATTCTTTGATCTGACTTTTTATAGCACAATTCTGGAATATACTGAAACAACAGTTATCCAAAAAGAAAGATGTAGAAACAGAAGCAGAAAGTCTCTGAGACTTGTGCCTGAGACGCTGGGACAGAGGCACCTATGAATTTGATGACAGTAACAAGGTGGCCTAGAGCAGGATGCCTACCCTTTCTGGCCTTCAGCTGTGAGCCAACATGGGCACCCCATGCTCTCAAGGATTTCACTCAGAGTTCTGGTCTATAAATCTTATTCACTCCACAACAGAGGAGGAGAGGTGGTGGTAGGGACATGGGGATAGGCTTCTCAGTGGGGTATGATTAGTGTGGGGTTTCCATTACAGAGATAAATTAGTTGGCTTCTGTTGGCTGGAGTTATCAAAACCCAAGTAAACAAGCAGTGCGTGTTTACTGGGGATTTATGGATCATATGACTGGGCTACAGCATGAACTCTGAAGATCAGGAGGCATCTGAGCTGGGAGTGTGGATCCTTCCATTGGGACACTGAGAGCCCTACATCGCTTTCCACTGGGCCTCTCCTCTCTGCTTCTCTGGGCGTGTGTCTCTCTTTGTGCAGAATGTCTTCCCTGATCATGTGTCTACTTGGGAGAAAATTACTCTTTCTTAGATCTGATTTACATTTTGCAGGGACTGATTTTCTCCGCTTGGGTCTCATGGCACTGATGAACTGCAGCCAGAGGGTGGGATCGTGTAGTAGCATTAGGCAGCTCCCATGCATCTTTGAGGACAGAGATACCATCCACCATGATAAAGCAGAATGGATCATTCTGGAGGACTGGAACCTTGGCTCCCACTTACCCATGCTGATAACAAAGATGAGGAGACATTGAAGGACTCAGACATACTCATCAAGGCAGTGACTGAAGGCATTAAGCATGGAACACAGATCTCAGCTTTTAGTCTCTTGACCTATTTGAATGCATTCCATTAGATCATATTAGGGAATTGAATAACTGATTTGAGTGGACTTTATAACTGCTTTGAAAGATAATTCTAAGTGTCAGAAGAAGAAATCTATAAGATTTACTCTCACTTCCCTCCCTCAAAGATACAAGCATCTTTTCCTATGCATATTTAATTGGCCAAAAGTAGAGCTAAACTGAAATTGTCCTCCTCCACAGTAAGCTTCTATTCAAAACCCTAAGTTCATACAACTGTCAGAGAAGATTTTACCAAATAATTTTAGAGGTAAACACTAAATATATCCCATATTCCTTGGAGGTTTTAAGCTCTTGTTTCTCAGTCCTCAGCTGGGGCTTTCAGTTACAAGAGTGGCTTTCCTGAAGGGGCTTCCATTGCCACCAGTGGATGGGGTCTTGTTGGAGGGACCTGGGCACCAAGACTACAGAAGACTTTTCTTTGTACAAAACTCAGCTCCAATGTGGTCTGTCACACTTGATGGAGTTGTTTATGGGCTACTTCCTTTCAACCCCGACCAGCAGATTCCCTGGCTGCCTTTTACAAGTTATTAAAAACACTCTTTCTTGTGCATGTGGCATCTAACCATTTATTTTGAATATCACATATTTGGAAAAGCATTCAAAATAGAAAATGATGGCTTTGAGGGATTCTGACTGTGCCCCGGGTAAACTAGATCTATAATTTGAAACACACTCACATTATGCAAGAATGAGGACCGTGGTCTTTTGCCATGGGTCTTTTCAATACTTGAAAGCTCCGTTCTTTGGTTTTCAGGGAATTGTGTTTTGATTTCTGCTTTCATAGACAGTAGCAGACACTTGCCTCCCTTAATCATTCATGACCTCCCTCGCTGATTTTATTTTGACTCCAAAGAGTTTTGCTTTCTCCAAAAATACCCTCCAGACCGCACAGCATTTTTCTTAGCATTGCTTATACCAATACAATCTTTTGAGAAACTTCATTCTGATGGGTTTATGAGGCACTTTCTAGAGCATTTTATTATTTCATTCCCTCATAAACCCTGTGAAGGAGTTATCATTCTTCTCTCCATTTCGCAGATGAGGAAACTGACCTCCCAAATTTCCTGAAGGTCGTACAAGGTGACATTAGTGCTGGGGCCTCTGTCTGCAGGAACTGTGCTCCTTAATCATTCATTCATTCAAACATTCATTTATCCACATCCAATAATTTAATTCCAGTGATATGCCAGACAGGCCTGTCCCTGTCTCTAGAGCCTAGAGAAGCTCTTGGAAATCTGACAAGTACCACTGCCAGATCTCTCCAAAGAGACCTGGGCTTGCTCAGGGAAGTGGAAAGGATTGAGATTGTGTCTGGTGGTACCACACTGTCCAAGTTATGTGAGGCCTCAATCCTGCATGGTGCCAGGCTTTATGTCTTTCCCAGCAGACATGGGCAGGAGGGACTCTTTGCTCTTCTGTTGACTCCACCAACTGTGTTTTGTCCATGATACTGTGTCCATGTCAACACATGCTGCCTTCTTCCCTCAGCTCATCCTTCACATAGGTTCCTTAGTGGCTGCTGCTTCTATTTCTCCCAGGACAGACAGTGCTGTATCTTTTCCAGCAGACATCTAGAAAGGGCCAAAAGGTAGGGTGAAGCAAGGTATAAAGAAGAAAGATGTCAGAAAACTCAATAATCAAATGGTATCCCAGTGAAAATATGTTTATAATAAAAAACCTCCTGGGGAACAGGATGTCCTGATTTTAGAAAATGATCAGATGCATTAATGTCAGAAGAGGTGGCAGGAGCCTGAGTCAAAGGCACCATCAGAAATGCAGAGGCCCTGGACTCATCCTGGGATTCAGTCTTTCCTCAGCTTCCTCATTCCAAAGACCTCAGAATTCTCATGTCTTCCTCTGCAGGTCTCCCAGGAAAGCTCCTTGCTTTCTTTAGAGTACACTTTCTACTCCTCCACATCAGAAGACCCAGAGTCTGGAGAAGCAGCTCAGATGGCTTCCTGTGGACATGGCCATTCATGAGAGCTGGGGACATAGCAGCCTTCAAGGCTCAGTGCCTCATGACCCGGAAGCAGTATCTGGAGACTCCTCAGTGAGTTCTTGTTTGAGCCCAGAGCCAGGGTTCACAGGTGTGCTCTGTTACCACCACTAGCAGAGGAGCTGGGGTCTGTTTCTCAGTGTCCCAGTCAGCGGGATGAGGGACTGCACAGGAGATGCTGTCTCCTATAGAAGCACGTCTCCCACAGCCTGGGGTCTTCCCACCTGTGCCCTCTGCTTGCCCTGGCAGTGGGGCCCCGTGAACCAGACACGATGCCACTCTCTTGGACCAGCTACCCTTCTTCTATGCCTCAGGCCTAGCCTCCAACACAATGCCTCTGAGGCAGGATGGACTCAAGCAAGGGTAGGGACAAGATGAGTCCCACTCTGGGTCTCTGAGGCTGCTCTCCTGCAGCCCTGTTGGCAGGGAAGCAGGACTGATTGCTGAGTCTTTATTGGAACATTTGCAATGTTTTTGTCTCTGGAGCCATCAGTGATTCCACAGCTGTGTAGGGAGTTTCTGCCTAAAGAGATTGTATTTCTGATCCCAAGGTGGCCTGAGTCATCATTTAAGTACCAATATCTCACAGCAAAGAGAATACTTCATCATTTTTTAAATAAAAACTCAGAATATTTTAACATCCACAACAACCATGCCCACTTACGGAGAACAGTGAGCTTTTAGTACATGTATACAATGTGAAGTGATGATGTCAGCGTTGCCCCTGCCACCTATAATGTTTGCTGATTCTTCCTGCTGGGAGCAGTGGAAGCATCTCAGTCAGCTGTTGTTAATCCCATTCCCTTGGGCACTGAAGGCAACAAAGGTCACTTCTTCTATCAGCTGTACCTTGTGTCCATTAACTATCTTGGGAAAAGCTCTTTAAGTCAAGAGTCTCTGGGAAACTCAGTATGAAGTTTATACCTGTGATTCATTCTGGGTTTAAAAATTATCTATTAGTATTTAATGCTATTTTGGGACTTACCTTGATTTTATAAGCAACAGTGACATAGGGGAGTTTGGAAGATCAAGAATGATAAGGCAAACTGGGCAGTGCAAGCACGCCTGTGCAAAGTCATGCTAACACATCCTGTAATTCTTGGAGGGAATTTGATCCTGGAATGTACCGGTCAGTTTCTCCCTCTGGCTGAAGTCAGCTGTCCTTGGCTTGTGTTCTCAGAGTCAGCTGATGGATTTCACACAAGGACCAGTATGTGAATGTGTGCTTTGAGTACTTATGAGGACAGGGTTGAGTGAGTCAGGAGCTCCCCAAGAGCAGAGGACCCAGGGCTGATCCCGTCGATGACCTCAGACTCTAAGCAGAAGCCTCACAGGAGGACATCAGTGAAGGCCAGCTGTGAACAACAGTGCAGTAGGTACAGCCACCATGTGAAGACTACAACAGTGACCTTTCTCCAGTGCATGTCCCGATTCCAGCCATTTCTGTCATTCCCATTCCTCCCATGACTTGAAAAGTAAAGCCTTTTGTGGATCTTGAACTCCCCCAAAGGCCCATGTGAAGAAAGTATGGTTCCCAGTCTGTGGCACTGTTGGGAGAAGGGAGTCTTCAGGGGGTGGAACCTAGGGGGAGGAAGTGAGGTCATTGGGGGTGTGGCCTCAAAGGGGACACTGAGACTCTAACCCTTTCTGTGTCTCTTTGCTTCCACCTTGCCAAGAGGTGAGCAGTATCCCCTGCCATGTGCTCTTGCCACCATGTCCTGTGCCATGAAGGCCCAGGGCACCAGGGCCAAGTGACATTGACAACAAGCTCTGACACTGTGAGTAAATACAGTTTTCTTCCTGATTAGGTAGATATGTCTTGTGCATTTTCAGGGTGATCAAAATACTGGCAACATTTCAGTTTTCATCTATCTCTGTTTTAGTTAAGGGCTTCCTCTCTCTGGCTTGGGCATCCTGAACATGGATTGTGGTTTATATTCTAGACAGCTATGACATTAGGAAAATGAACCAGCAACAATTAAACTACATCGCCTGCCTTAAAACTCTTTCTCATTTGATAAGTCAAGAAGTCTGAGAAATTTGAAGCATCCTGGAGATTTCTGACAAAGAAATTTCTCTTCCAGTTTGGAAGTGCATGCAGTGACACAGATCCCACCAGTTAACACCCCTGTGCCTCATGTTTGCCTCAAAGAAGGGCACTGCCCAGAATCCAGTGTGCTTTGGGGGGTCATATTTGCTGGAATAATCAAATCTTGATGCTTCAGGATTAGGAATATGTGGAATACATGTGAAATTCACCTGGGACCTCAAAATCTTATTGTAAACACTGATTCAAATCTCCCCTCGTAGCAAACAACTCTTAAAACCTCTGAGGGACAGTGAAATGGTTAGACATAAGGTTTCCCCCTCACTTTCATCTTGAAAGCCCTTGGGAATCAGCTATGAAGAAGATCAAGCAGGATAAAATCAGAAGGTGGGAGACAGAGTCCGGTGAGGGAGCCGCGCTGGAGTCCTCAGGTCACCCTCCATGTAGACGCAGGCAGATGCTGGTGGTGTCTGCACTGCTCCTTAACCTCACCCAAGGGCCTTCAGCAGCCGGAACCAGACAGGAGCAACAGCAGCAGAGCCAGATCCAGCTCTCGCAAGTCAACGTGTAAGGAGGACTAATGTGTGGTTAGTTGAAAATTTCTGCTTCCACTTGTTGATATTCGTTATTTGCAACCCTGAATGCATCTTAGTAGCATTCTTAAAAAGAACATTCATTAAAAATAAAAAAAAGTGCTAAGGATTTAGCTCAGTGGCATAAGTGCCTGCTTGGCAAGCACAAGGTTGTGAGTTTGATCCCTGGTACCACCAAAAAAAATAAAAAATAAAGTAAAAAATGTTCTTGGGCCTGGGAGTTTAGCTCAATGGCACAAGCACCTGCCTGACAAGTCTGAGCTCACAAGTTTCGATCCCTGGTACAAAAAAAATAATAATAATTCTTTGCTTTGTAACTTCTAGGATGGCTCTGCAGCTTTTTCTGTGGTCCTAGGGATGGAACCCAAGGTCCTGTGTAAGCTAGGCGAGCGCTCATCACTGGCTGCACCCAGCCCAGCTTGGCAGCTCTTATTGTCCCTTCAGGCCTTTTCTGTTAGTTTTTAGTTTCTGAAAATTATTTTTAATTTATATTTAGCCGTTTGTGAAAAATTAAAGATATTAGAAACAAAAGGTAAATAAATGTAAAAGAACTCTAAAGAGAAACCAGTAGAGGCAAAGTGGTGAGGAATGCCTAGTTTGGTCCCTTTCATGATTAATTCCACAAATTTAATTGTATAATAATTTGTGTACAGTTGTGGCTAGATATTCCTGAGAAGGTCACTAAAAGGTTACTTTCGAAATAGTGGAATGTTGATAAATAAAACGCTGATAAATGTTTGTCTAGACAATTTCTGATAATGTGAGCATTTGAATAAGTATTTCCATACCTTCTCTCAAGTTAATGAATATACACTTAGATAACGCAGGGCTCTCTACATAAAGCTGTCATGACCACTGGAAAAACATGTTTTAAGTTCATTCATTTTTTTTTTTTTTAGTATATGTGTTGCCAAAGCGAGCATCGTTCATTTTTTTTTAAAATAAAAGTATGCTAAGCGTGGTAATGCATGTCGGTAAACCTATAACTCTGGGACACTGAGGCAGGAGGATCACAAGTTCCAGGGCAGCCCCGGCAGCTGAATGACTTGGTAAGACCTGTCTCAAAATAAAAAATCATAAAAAGAGATGGAGATGTAGCTCAGTGTGAGAGTTGTGGGTTCAATTCACTGTGTCCCCCCTAAATTAAAGCACTTAGAAAATGTTGAATTACCTACAGAAAAATTAAAAATATTAACTATAAATAAATAATTCTAGGATACAGAGACATCATCAATATGTGAATTACTGACCAAAGCCAAGAAATTTGGGACCATTTTACTTTTAATTGGTTTACTTACTACTGGAGATAAAAATTAAAATCTCAAAAAATTATGCCAGATCAGGCAAAATTATATAAAAGTAAGTAAAACAAGTCAAATCCAACATGCAGAGAGATCCAAGAATACACCTAAAATTTTGAGGTGTTTTCTAGGTTAAAAACCTGCAAAAAATACATAAAAACTCACAAGGAGGAGAATCGGTACTGTTTAAACATGCACAAAATCGCTCAATACATACAAAAATATTAGATCTGGAAATAATCATTTTCATGTAATCATTTGACCGGTTTGTTACTCCAAATGTATTTTAAAACTGATTCATGTACAGTCATCATTTCTTACTGTGCGAAATGGCAAATAATGGTGGAAATAGAGGTTTGTGAAGTCACTGGATCAAAATAGACAAAGTATAGCTCTCAATAATTTCAGTGGTTTAAAAAACTTGATAGTGTGCCAGAAATTACAACAGCAAAGCATAACAAATTTAAATAAACTTTGGGCTTGGAGGGTTGCTGGGAAATTGATTATATGGATCTTCCTTTATTTAGGGTGTCTGATATTTGAGTACTGAATGACTGTTCTTATTGGCAGAAAGAATCAGTGTGTTCAATGATTCAGCTCGAAACCTCATTGACTGACTGACTTCCGATTTGGCAGAGAATGCGAGCAAGCCTTGTTGGAGGAGGCCCAGCCTGGCTCAAGAGTCCTGAAGTGGGGCCCACCTTCTGCCTGGCATCCTGCCATCCCCTTGGGATGAGTGGTGTATACCATTTCCTGCAGAACTGACCAAAAATGTTGGGATTTGGGGTGAAATTCATATTCAATAAATGTGCACATATTGGCTGAGCCAGCTAATATAGCATGATTCTTTCTCCTGTTTCTTACAGTTTTTGTGCAGTTAATTACTCCCTTTGTTATTCCAAAGAGGGCTATGGTGTCTGGCCATAGCCTGGCTATCACCCCAGGACTCTTCTCACTCCTCTCTGTGGTTTTGTCACCCTCTCTGAGTTCAGCTTGTCTTTTGCTTTTAGGCCTCCTCATACATTTTGGTGAAATGCATCCTCTGGCAGCATCTTGAGAAAAAATATGAGTGGGACATATTTTGGAGGACGAGGAGACTGCATGTCTTAAATTATCTATACTATATTTTTTTCTTGCACCTGATTAATTATTTGCCAAGATAGAGAATTCTTTAAAAAAATTTTTTTTCACTTAGCATTTTCAGTTCTATAGTTGCCTCTAACACTGGTATAAGTTTCACAGCATTCTGTCTCCCAGTACTCTATATATATATAAAGCTCTCCTTTTCTGGAAGCTTGTAAGATCTTTTCATGCCTGGCATCCCAACAAATTCATGACCATGAGCCTCCAAAAGGCACTTGATTTTCATGTGGGGCACACAGGGGTCCCTTCCAATCTGGAATCAGGGAGAGTTTTCTTTTATCATTTCTCTGACAATGTTCATTCTGTGGTATTTCTTACTCTTTTTCTGGAATCTCTCTTTCTGAAACTAGACTTCTTCAATAAATTCTCAATTATTATCTTTTATCTTCATTATAAAACCTTTGGGTTTTTTGTTGATGCTCTGCTATTGGAGAAATTTCTTTTGATGTTTTATTTTTTTGCCAGCTGAAAGTATTGAGTTACTAGATTTTTGTGATTCAGGAATCCTTTCTGATTATTTCCCTCCATAGCAGGCTGTTCTTGTTTCATGATTTCTTGGAAATTTCAACTATTTTCTGCAGGGTCTTTGTGAGAGAATCTTTGAGCTCTCTTGTTAGTGTGTTTGTTTTGTCTCTCCTGTTCTTCCTGGAAAGTTTTCCTCCAGTGCTCACTGACCCTGGCTTTGTCCCATGCACAAAGCAGACTACTAGGCTGCTGCTGGGAGTCTGCTTGGGCATTGCCTGTGTATTGTGGGATTTGGTTGCTTGCTGGTTTTTATATTGATGACCCAGCAGTTCTATCTACAGATTGTGCTGGTGCGATGGACCTTGGGGAGGAATCTTGTAGTTTACTGCCTAAGGGTAAGCTTGGCTGCAGAGCTCAGATGGGTGAGGAAAGGGCCAGCCATCTTAGGGGACACTCTGCAGTGTTCAATCTCTGTCTTTAAAATTCATGTGGTTGTGTTAGAATCCTCTAAGTTTAGCTTCTCCAGAGACCATATGCCTATTTCCAGAGTGGTCGTATTAAATTAGGGAGAACCAGAAGTAATGACTAACTTGAGCCTAGACTTCAGCACCTTATTTCCAGCCTCTTTCCTCAGCTCTGCCCTCTTGGGATGTCAATGGCAGCATTCCTGGGTCCACAGGGTGACTCACCTTGCTTTCTGTATTGCCACCTAGAGGTACCCACTTTAACCCTCCTGCACCCTGTTAGGAAATCATCTTTCCACATGTACATACTGCAGTTTAAGATTAGAAATGTCACCTAGTACAATCACCATGGAAATCATTGTAGAGAGTCCGCAAAAAACTTGAAGTAGAAATTCCATTCAATTCACCTATTCCAGTTCTAGGTATCTTCCAAAAAGAATTGAAGACGTCATATTTGTTATACTTGATATATTGTGTCAACTTGAGAAGTTTAGTTTAACCAAAAGACTCAGCAGGGAGCCAGGATCCTTACTCTGTAACTATCCTTATCCGCGTAAGAGGAAAGCAAAGAGATTTTGTGACTGCTGTGCCCACCCTGGAGGGGGATGTGGTCTATGTACAAATGAAGGAGAAGAGGCTTGTTTTCCCCATTTTGCTCTGGCTGCTGCCTTGAAGTGTTGCCCCAGTGCCATGCCACCCTGCCTTGGAGCCAGCTGATTATGGACTGAAACCTCCACAGTGAGCTAAATAAACCTTTCCTTCCTTCATTTTGGGTGTCGGGTGTTTTGTCCCAGAAATGAGAGAAAAGTAACCCAAACAATATTATACTGACCCATGTTTATAGCAGCACAACTATAATAGCTAAATCTTTGAAGCAGCCTATACATCCATCAGTGGAAGAATAGATGAAGCAAATGTTACATTTATACACAATTGAATCCTAGACTGCAATAAAGAAGGATAAGTCTGAGTCATTTACAGGCAAATGGATGCACCTTGAGACAATAATAAGTGAAATAAATACGACAAACTTAAATATCACATGGTTTCTCTTATATGAGAAACCCAAAGTATAAATAATTTAGAGAAAAAATATAGATAACAGGAAATAGGGAGATAAATCCTTTGTAAATGGGAAGGGGACCAAGAGATGAGAGGGAAGAGAGAGTGGAGACTGGAGGGGGATGTAAAAAGAATTAAGATGTGTTATGTACATGTACCAACTCTTCATGATGAGTGTTATCATTATGTACTGCAAACATGTACTAATACAACTTTAAAAGCTTTTTTAAAAAGGTACAAAAAATAAAATAACAAATCTAAAGCTACTAGAGAAAAAAGAGAATGAAATAAAAAGGACTAAAGATGTCTCCTAATGCCTTTGTGTGCCTCTGTTTTTAATTTTACTTGCTGTATGCTGGTTTTTGAGGGGCTATGGAGACAGGTAAATCTTTAGCTGTACTGTCTCAAGCCATAAAGACTGGTGTCCACTTTTACATCAGGGGCAGGAGGCTTGGGCTCTGTGGCTGCGAAAATTAATACTGGGACATTAAAGGAACCTGACAATCCCTCTTTCTTCTCTCTACAATTGAGTTTGGTTTCAGGGCATTTTGAACTTGTGCTGACTGATGACTTTATAAGTAGCTGCCTGGACCATCACTAGCAAACATTAGCTAAAGACGCCAGGTGTCTCTAGCAGGGGAACTCGAAACAAGGTCCTGGTCAGATGGCCTCTCTAAGACCAGGGCCGAAGACTTCTGATCTCTTAATCTGGTGCAAAAGAAAACTAGTTGGCTTTCACCTTACTTTGGTCTCTGAATCCTGACTGTGCTTTATGAACTCCGTGAGCTTGGGCAGGTTATGTAGTTTCACAACCTCAGTTTCTCTTCACAGCAGCTGGGATAGATAATGCATGACAGATTAGTGATTCCCAAGCCATTGCTGAAATGCTTGATGATTCATTTAGGAACTAAGAAACTCGTTTTGTCACTTGTTTGCTGAACAAACATTTCTGGAACTCTTTGCAGTGTCAGGCCCCATGGTTGTCAATGAAGCAGTGAATAACTGGGAAATTCCTGGCAGCAAGTTAGCAGGGAGCAGAGGGTGAGGGTCTGGAGCCCAGGGAGGGAGGTGAGGAACACAGAGGTGAGGCGACTGACCCAGCCCTGGGGAGCGCTCCTGGGTGATGCATGAAGCCTGAGCACCGTTGACAAGGGAGTGACTTCCTGGGTGGGGAGGAAGTGAAAGAATGCCAAGTGTTACGGGGCTGCCACAGCACAGGTAGCAGAGAGGAGGACTCGGTGGTCAAGAAGGTAGACGGAGTCTGCACCCCCTGGCTGCCCAGTAGAGCCACTCATGCTCCAGAGACATGGGCCGCCTTTCTTCTTCTCTCAGCTCTCAGATAAATACACACAGTCTTCTCGCGGACTCCAGGGGTCCTCAGCTTCAGGAGTCACGGTGTTGTCAGGTGTAGCCACCATGAGATGCGTGTGTATACCCTCATGCACCGATGTGAGTGTGCTGCGTAGCTGCACCTGTGCTCTGCCATCTTCTCTGACTACCACGAGCTTCATTAGGAATCCGGCTGCTTTTGCTTTGCAGGTTCAGTCTGAGCTCTGCCCCCTGTGTATTCGATGCATGTGTAATTGAGCCTGTGCATGTGTAACACACAGAGACTTACACTAACATGGTCTATCAGGTCACAAACTGTGTGCTTCTCTGTGAACCCTGTATAATCCTCTACAGAAGCAGCTGTCGTGTTCTTTGAAATTCCTTGTGTTCCCACTGCCACTGCAATGGAGCCACTTTCATAGCCATGTGCAGGCTTTGCCTGCTCCTGAGACCCGAAAAGGTGCTGGGCAGTGGCGGTCCACGTCTTTCCTGGCAAGTGCATCTAGGAAAGGGTGATAGGAACCACAGTGATTAGTGGAGCCTCTGTCACAGTTATTCCCAGGGAAGTAGATTCCAGTGCCAAGACTGCTCAGCTCATGAAACATGGGCTTTTGGATATTTTCAATTAATGTTTTGTGGTACTGGAGGTTGACTGCAGGTCTTTGCACTGAGGTATATCTCTGATCCTTTCATTTTTTATTTTGAGACAGGGTCTCGCTAATTTGTCAAGACTGGGCTCAGATTTGAAGATCCCCCTGCCTCAGCCTTCTGTAGTGCTGAGATTTTAAGTTTGTAGCATGGCGTCCGCTTAATGTCATCTTATTAGGGATGAGTCCCAGTGTAGAACTCTCACAATCACATCTTGTGAAAAGCATGATTATCATTTTAATTTATACATAAAGTATCACTATCACATAACGAGGAGCAGCTTCTTGGATGTGTTGAGACAGTGGTTCTGAAGGTAGCTTAAGAAGGTGTTCAGAAAATGTGTTTAGCATTTAATCATTTTCATTTAATAAACTTTCCGTTCATCAGTTCTTTACCATGGGCCTATTATTATGGTTCTGACCCCGTATTAGGGACTGGGAATAAAAAGCAAGTTGGTCAGCTCTGCTCTTTGGTAAGTGTCCTGTGCCCTTCAAGAGGGGAGATGCATTTAGACATTGAAGAAGCAAACCCCTGACCAGAGTGTGCATCCTGTGCCAGGGAAGCATCACACCACGTGTTCTGTGTAACTCACAGTGGCCCAGCCCTGGCCCATGAGCAGGGAAAGCCAGGATCCCCACTAAGTCCATGATCCAAAGCCTGGACTCCATGGGACCACCTAGGTTCTGCTGTTTTAACAAGGACAGAATCTTAACTTCCTAGTTATAGTGACATAACCTGTACTGTGTGTTTGAATTTTGAGTGCTTTGATGGAGTAATTTTCTGAATAAACCAGAACAGACAATTAGAAGCAGTAAACTATGGTTATTTGTCTAGGTTATTTTTCTAGGACAGTCCATTTCAGATTGTTCAGATAAGTACTGTGATTCTCATTGTAATTTCTCCTGAGGCCTTTAATGCTTTAACGCAGCTGTCAAACATGAGGTTATCAAAATGACTGACAGTTGTCCTGGACATCTTTCTTTTTCTTTCTTTCTTTCTTTCTTTCTTTCTTTCTTTCTTTCTTTCTTTCTTTCTTTCTTTCTTCTTTCTTTCTTTCTTTTTCTCTCTTTCTTTCTTTCTTTCTTTCTTTCTTTCTTTTTCTTTCTTTCTTCCTCTTTATTTTTTTTTGTAGCAAAGGATTCACACATTGAGACCAAAGGAAAGCAATAGCAATAGAAATTTCTAAAAAGCATATCATACTGCATATTTTACTTTGGAGTGCAATGGAGAAGCTCACATCTTCATTTGTCTAGTGTTAAGGCTTGTGTCTAGATATCCCCCCAAAGCCTCATGTAGTCATGGTGGGAGAGATTTTTGGAGGGGGATGAATCTAGAGTTTGTGATTGATGTGACATGGTCTAATGCTGGGATTAAGGGTATGAGTGCTACACCTGCCCTAGGGCAGGTAGCCTGCATACAACGTAAGGGACAGAAAAAGGCATGTTTTCCCCTCTTGTCTTGCTGCTTTTGGTATCTTCTACACTACCCTGCCTTAGAGCCAGCTGATTATGGATTGAAAACTCCATAAAATATGAGTTAAATAAACTTTTCAACTTCTAACCCTGGATGTTGAGTATTTTGTCTCAACAAGAGCAAAGTAACTAAAACACCAAGTGAAAATACAGTTAACTAAAAGCACTTATAAATGCATTATTTACTTCTGTTTATTTTGTTTCATTTCTTGCTCCACAACTTTCCTGCATGGAAGTAAATGTCATACCAACTTAAGATAAATGCAACAAAATTTACAATTTATTCATCAAACATAACATTTTGGAAGGGAAATATTGCCTCCCTGCCAATACCAAAATTGCAGCTAGCATTTGGCCTGGTGGAGATTAAAAGAAATCACATAAAACCCAGGTCTTTCTTTAAAGAACAGGAAGTCTAGCTAGAAAGACAAGAATAAAGACACAACCTCCACAATTTAACAACACTGAGGGCTTTCTGGAGACACTGCCCAGGCTAACTGGATGACTGTGCTGCCCTTTATTCACTAAGAGCCGCAGCCCTCATCTTTGCCAGGCATGAGCTAGATGCTGGCCCTTTGGAGCTTGCACACTAATAGACTGAATAGTAATTGTATCCTCTTGTATCTGATATGGTTTAAATTAAGCCTCTTGTTAATGTGGCAGCAGGCATTGAAGCTCAGCTTTACAAAGAGTGATTTTTACAGCAGGGCTGCAGGAGAAGATCACTGTAATGACCTTGAAGTCCTACAACCAGAATTCATCACCATGGTCAGTTCACTCTGCAAATCTCCCCAGATGTGACATGTAACTTCACTCAGCACTGAAGCGTGCGGACACTGCTCTAGGGGCCTCACAGCTCAGGGCCTGCACCTGGCCTCAGTGGGGAGTGTACATAATGCCGTGTTTTCACATCTGTCTTCCTGACCACTGTACATGTTGGCCATTGCTTGTACATGTGCTGCATGGGGGAAATTAACTAAAAGCTGCTGATGCTGAAAATGACCATCAGACTCAGAGCCTGAGATCCAAGGAGACAGGTGGTAGGGAAGGCTCATCCAGCCAGTGCACAACATTAAGAGGAAAAATCCCCAGGTCCAGGCTGGGTCTTTCACAATCCCCGCAGAGCCCATCTCGCATTCTCTGCAAGCTGGCGACAGTGGCCCATGAAAACCGTGTTCTCCAAGAAGAAGGTGCAGGGTGAGCAGGTTGGCCTTCAGCCTTTCCGCCTTTAGTGTTTTGACTTCAGGGACACATGATTTCTCTGGTGGCAGCACAGTTAGCAATGCTGCTGCTGTGTGTGGCCCAGGGCAGAGGGAGGAACATAAGAGACCCGAGAACCTGAGGCTGGTCTTGCACAGTGCTCCTGTCTTGTTCTTGCTAAATTTCCTTCTTTCTTCCTCCCTCTTTCCTTCTTCCCTGCCTCCCTTCCTTCCATTCTTCTGTTCTTCCTATCTTTCTTTTCCTCCTTTCTCTCTCTCTCTCTCCCTCTCTCTCTTTCTGTAGACAGGGTCTTTCTATGTACTTTAGGCTGACCTTTAACTCACTATGATCGCCAAATTTGTGGCAACCCTCCTGCCGCAGCCTCCTGAATACTGGGATTACAAGGGTCCCTCACCAGAGCTGGCACCAGTCCTTTTTTATTTTTCAGTTTGAGACAGGATAAGTGACTGGGGCTGGGCTCAAATGTGCCATCATCCTGACTCAGCCTCCTGGAGTGCTGGAATGACAGGCATGTCACCATGATCAGCTTTTTATCTGAGAAAGATGAGCTTGGGGACAGCTATTTTAAAGAGAACAAGAGACATTATGGTAGCCATTGTTGATTTTCCTATTGTCTGGTTTTGAAGGTCTGTAATGCCTTCATTACTCTGTTCTGATCAATTTAATACTATTGTTTTATATGAATTCATTGTGTGTGAAGATATAGACAACTATGTAGAAGAAAACAAGAAACATTATGGTAGCCACTGTAGATCTCTTGTTGCCTTGCTTTGAAATCTGTGTCACTTACATTGCTTTCTTCTGATCTGCTTTGTTCTGTTTTGTTTTACCCTCTAAAATAAAATAAAATAAAATAAAATAAAATAAAATAAAAGTTGAGCTTGGCACTGCCCAATCCCTCCCAGTGAACAAAGAGGTGCCAGCTTCACACTTTGGCCATGGCCTCTGGGCTTCCCATCCCTTCCACTCTGAGGGTCTTGGGAGCTGTGAGGCCCAGGCACTGCCAGGCCTATCTAATCTGCAGCTGGGCTCTGTGGTGGCAAATCTCGGGGAAGGACCCTGTTGTAGTCGGGGGTTGTGAAGAGAACAATTAGGATCAGGACACAGAATTTATAATATTATTTTGTGATAGTCACCCAGAGTTAAACCCAAGAAAGTGCAGGAAATCTGTCTACAACACCAAAGACTCACAATATTCAGCCAAGGGCCTGGACCCCACAGCAGTGTCCTGCATGCCTCCAGATAAAGACCTAGAGCCCATGACAGTGCCTCCCACGAGTCCAACTGGAGGTCTAGAGCCCACAAAAAGGATTCATACCAGTCTGTATTACGAATCTGCTGAGAAGGCCCAAAGGTCAGTGGTAGAAGCTAGGAAGTCTGTGCCAGCAGGGTGAAGGAGCTGTGCTGGTAGGTTGAGTGTTCTACAATGGAGCCGAGAAGTCATGTCAAAACAAGGACCAGGGCTGTCCTGAAAAGCACCACAGCCATCCTCAGTAACATGGAGGTCCTGAGCTCCTCCAATGATAACAGTCTAGTACATGCCAGAAAGCCAGTGTGACAAGATTAAACACCACATATCTTCCCTCTGGACCCAGGAAATGATGCTTGATGTAAGGACCAGAGCTCCCCCAAAGTGAACCACAGCCACTCTCACCAACAAGGTCCTGAGCTCCTCTAATGACAGTGGTTGAACTCATATTGGGGAAGCTGGACATGACGAGCTCCTCCAGGAGAACCAACGGCTCCAAACAGCAACACTTAGAGAAACCTGCAATACCTCGCTCTTCCTCTCCACATCTCTATTTATGATAGCAAGTTCCTTTAGGTGGAATGTCTATGCTGATTTAATTCAGCTGGTGTTCAGTTGACCACTAGTTTTTAATTCATAACAGAACCCCAGGGGCTACATTGTTGTCCACCATTTCACCTGCAGAATGCTCCTCGGGTTGTTAGGGACAGAAGAACAGAGTGAATGGAGGAGTGACCTGAGAGCCTCAGGACCGGGGCTGTGCAGCAGGCACAGAATGGTGCAGGTGATGCTTAAAGGACCACGCCATCCCCACCATGTGCCCCTCACCTCCACAGCACAGTCCAAGGCACAGTGGCCTCTCTGATTATCTAACGGGGGCAATCGCGAGGCAGGGCCGGCGTTGTCTTACTTTCTGCATGCTTGGTCTCTGACATAATTACATTTGCTAATTTAATAAACAGCTGGAACTGCTTTTGCTGGCCATGACTGTGGCTGGAGTTTGTGTGTCCTTTAATAAAATACAAATCTTAGAGTTGAGAGAGGATTTCTCTCATGTAAATGCAAAGACGTGAGGACAGTATTTTCATTCTTATTAAAATATTCGTGCCTAATTTCAGCATTTCTTCACTTAATACTTTATGTCTGCCCATGGGAGATGATACAGTGTGTGCTGGTCCTGGTGCCCATTTTAATAATGGGAAACTGTTGGCAAATATCCTGGCAATTATTTTTAAATGTCATTTTACCCCAGATATTCAAATATAGTTGCATATTTTAAAATAAGTGTAAAATTGCAATATGAAAACAATTTCTCAGATTCATTTCATTGGCATGGCTTATGAATTCCAACATATGTATAAAATGCTAAGTGCAATTAATAGCTAAATTTGGAGGGAGGTTTTCGTGTGTGGCATAATAAAATTCTTTGCTTTATAAAATAACTTCCCAACAATGTTGATTTAAGTGGAATCCTCTCCCAGTTCATTTAACAGAGAGTTGTGAAGACAGAAAAATCCTAAGCACTTTGATGCACATTGAGTTTCTTAAGGACATTTCTACTGAGTGAAGTCAGGCGTTTCCGTGTTTGTCTTTCATTTGGTGGGCGTTGTAAAGGCTCCATCCTGGGCTTTGTGCTGCGCGTGCTCTCAGGACATGTTAGCCCTCGTCTTGGGCTCTGCTGGGGGAGGCTGAGGTGCAGGCAGGTTTACCGTTCAGCAGGCTGTGCGGTGAGGTAAATGAGGTGCGGCCTGAGGATCCCAGGAGGGGCCTTGGGATCAAACGAGAGAAGTGTGTGCCTTGTAAATTCGAGGGCAGGGACAGCACTTGTTACTGTTTGATTTCTTGTTAGCCATTCTTTCTGAAGTAAGATGGAATCTCAGTGTTGTTTTAATTTGCATTTCTCGGATGCCCAGAGGTGGTGAGCATCTTTTTCATGTACTCACTGTTCTTCTGAGAAGTGTCTGTGCAGTTTGGTTGTCTATTTTTGATTGAACCTTTTATTTTGGGGGGCCTTTTTTTTTTTAGTTCTTTATATATTCTAGCTATTTGTTCTCTGTTCAAGGTAGAGTTGCCAAAACTTTTTCCTATTTTGAAGTCTCTCTCTTCATCCTATTGTCTCCTTTGCTGTGGAGAAGATTTTAAATTTTATATGATCCCATTTATTGATTCTTGATGTTATTTCTTATGCAATAGGTCTCTGCTCAGAAAGTCCTTATCTGTGCCTCTGTCTTCAAGGGTGTTATCTATTTTATCTTCCAGCAGATTAACTGTTCCTGTTTTAGGATCTGTGTCTTTGATCCATTATGATTTTACTTTTATGCATGGTGATAGATATATGTCCAGATTCACTTTTTCGAAGTATACAAGCAGTTTCCCTGGCACCATTTGTTAAAGATGCTATCTTCCTTCTAGTGTATGTTTTTGATCCTTTTATCAAAGATCAGATAATATATCTGGAGTTATTTCTGTGTCTTCTATTCTATTCCATTGATCTGAGTGTCTACTTTGTTCCAGTACTGTGCTGTTTTTATCCCAAAAGAATTAAAGTCATCATAACTACAGTGATACGTGCATACCCATGTTATCATGGCACAACTCATAATAGGTAAATTTATTGGAAGTAGCCCGTATGTCCATCAGCAGATGAATGGTAGGGAAAATGTGACTTTTGTACACAATGAAGTTTGATTCTGACATGAAGAATACATTTGAGTCTTTACAGGAAACTGAATGCATCCTGAAGGCCATAATGTTAAGTGAAATAAATCAGACACCCAGGCTTAAATATCACATAGCTTCTCTTATATGAGAAACCCAAAGTATAAATTATTTAAAGAGCAAAAGAAAAGATAAGGAATAGGAAATAGGGAGATAGATCTTTGGCAAAGAGGAAAGGAATCTTGAGGTGAAGGGAAGGAGTAGAGAAAGAGAAAGAGAATAAAAAGAATTAAGATGTGTTATGTAAATATATCAACTGCCCATGACGAGTGTGATCATTATGTACCACAAACATGTACTAATAAAAAGCCCCCCAAAAGTGGTGGATGATATTGAGCTTAGTTTTGAAGAGTGAGCGTCCATTACCCAGCTGAGAATGGGAAGGATCATGTAGTTATAGAGAACAGCATGCAGGAACCCTTCTAAGACATGAAACATCACACCACTGCTTGGGATCTTCATGTATGATCAAGACAGTGGCAGTCAATAATCATATTCTCTTGGTTTACTCCTTTCACTGGTCATGCCTTCCTCATAACCTTGGCTGTTTCCTGTTTTTCCTCCCTAAGTTCTTTAGGAGTTCCAAAGACACAATCCTTGGTTGTTTCCCTTATCTGCTCTCACATCTTAGTGATTTTGTTCTGTCCCTGGTCTCTCCACATGTGAGGACACAGCATCCTCTCCTCCCAACAATAGAATAATAGGCGCCATCTTGGAAGCAGAGTGCAGCCCTCATCAGACCATGGAAACCACTGAGGCTTGGTCATGGACTTCACAGCCTCCAGACTTGTGAGAGGATAAATTTCTATTCTATTTATGACCCAGTTTCTGATAGGAGACTTTTATAGGAGCACAGAAAGGACTATGACAGAAATTGGACCAAGATACCTCTTAACTGTTAAAGAGGTCAACTGCTCTCAAATGTAGATATTCAACCTATATACTCTTCCAAAAACTCAACTCTGTTTCAACTTTTCTTTGTGGGTAACTAACACACCTTTCAGATTCAAATGTCCAGCACTACACTGGGAACTTCCTTTATAAACCTGTCTTCTCTTGTGGACTTCCTGTCTTAGTGGTCAGTGATGTTATTTGTGGAATACTATGGATTATTTTTTTTATGGAGGTAAAATTCACAGAACATAAAATCCATCTTTAATCCACTTTAAGTGTATAATGAATGGATTTTGGTACAAGGTTGTACAAGAATCACCATGATCTCCAGAACATTTTCATCACCCCCAGAAGGGATCCCTTTACTCCAAGCAGCCACTGCCCATTCTCTTTGTCCTGCAGCACTAATCTCCGTTATATAGCTGTGTTCTGGTCTGGACACGTCATATGAATAGGATTAGATACACTTGGCCTCTTCAGTCTGCCTCTGGCTTATTTCACTTAGCAGAGTGTCTTCAAATTTTGTCCTTTGGTCTGTACCTCGGACCTGATCCATCAAGGAACTCTACTAGATCTGTCTTCAGAGTGGATCTGAATCTGAGCCTCTCTGTTTCTTCACATGCACACGCACACGCACACGCACACACACACACACACACGTTTGCCCCATAAATGTGGTACATTTTTGGGTATCTGCCTCTCAACCATGGTCTGCTATCCCCGTTCCCTTGCCTTTAACTCTGCCTCCCTCCAATGAGTCCCCAGGCATAGTCAGGAAGCTCCTAGATCAGAGTTGGATGCTGCTGCTCCTCTACTCAAGTTCTACAGTGGCTCCCAGCTTCACTCAGCATCAGAACTAGAGGCACACAAGGTTCCCAGGAGCCTCCTAACTTCTCAGAGGTGACTAAACACCAGTGTCCAGAACACTTCTTCTGCCTGGCTTTTCAAGCCACTCAGGACTTCCTGCCATTCCTCCACTGTATTATGGTCCTATCCGGAGGACTTTGCACTAGCTCTTCCCTCTTTCCAGGCTGTTACCTGCTCATTTCCTTGTCTGTGAGTTACCTACTCAGTGAGCCTGCATCAGTCGGTGTCTCCGTGCTGGAAGATGGTACTGGGATCCACAATTTTAAGAAAGAAATGTTACAATTGTCTCATGTTTTAAGGAGATTCAGTCCATGGTTGGCTGGCTCTGAGGCGGGAGCATCATAGTGGAAGACCACTGTGGAGAAAAACTGCTCAGGTCGTGCTGAAAATAGCATTAGGCCAAGGACCAGACATAGACCCCAAGACCATGCCTCCATGTCCCACCCAGACACACTCAAGGTGGATTACAAAGCAAATCAACAGGACCTTCCATGCTAACTCCCACACACCAACTCTTCTAACAAGGGTACCTGCATTGTGCTTTCCCATCTGGCATCCCAATCTTCATTACCTTGCTCTTGCCCATTCTTCTAGAAAGTATATCACCTTCTAATTTGTCCTGTCATTTATTTCTTCATTCATTTCTTATCTGAGTGCCTCCAATCAGAGTGTGATCTCTACCAAGTGGAACCTTTGTCTATTTCATTGCTGATGTACTTCAAGTTGCCTAATAAATATTTTTTATGAAAAAGTGAATAAAAGTTAAAATACTATATAATATTTCTAGTACTAACTACTATATATTAGTCTTTTTATGTGCCAGGAGCTCAACAAAGAGCCATTCTTATTTATCTTATTAGTCCTCACCAGTAACTGAGATAGATGAACATTTCTCCCCATTCTAGATGAGATGCAAAACTCAGAGAGGCCAAATAATCTGCCCAAGATTTCACAGCTCATAAACACTCACAGTTTTGGTCTTTGTGCTCTCAAGATCATCTTTGAACTACTAGAGAAGCAGGCAGAGTGGATTCTTGAGATTTCTTCTGAGGTATAAGGAAAGTATTAGAATTTTCAGCAGAGGTGTGACGTGATAAACATGCTTTACATGAAGTATAGATGCATAATGATGTGCACCTTTCTAAAGTTGACCGCATTCCAATCTCAGATCTGAAAATATGGCACCCAAAGGGATTTCTGATGTGACTAAATTAGGAATTCAGAGTTGGAGAGGTTATCTTGGACTATCAAGGTGGGCACAATGTAAAAAGCAAATGATGTCAGACAGAGAGAGAGAGAGAGAGAGAGGACATAAAAAGGGAGGTGGAGGTTGGAGAGATGTGCTGTGACTATAGAGGTCCCAGGTGTGTGTGTTGGCCAGCTGTCCATAATGATGAGATGCTCGTGGTTTTTAAGATTTCAGCCCATGATCAGCAGCTCCATTGCTATAGGTGTGTGTTGAGTATCATGGTGGAGAGGGTGGTAGAGTGAAGCTGCTCACCTAGTGGTTGTGGGGAAGCTGAAAGTGAGGAAAGGGGCCAGAATGGACGAGGCTGAGACCAGGTGTGCCCTTCAAGGTCATGACCACCATCCTTTTAACAGCCCATTCAGCTATGAGCTAATCGATGAGTTAATCCAACCATGAAGCTAAAGTCCTCATGATCGTCACCTCTCTGGGCCCCACCTCTGGACACTGCTGCACTGGGGATGGGACCCTTGATCCATGAGTCTTTGAGGGACACCTCTCATTTAAGCCACATCTAAATGTCAGCAGCCTCCAAAACTTGGACATACCAGGGAAGCTGGCTCTTCTCTGAGACCCCCAGAAAGGGTACATCCCCATGACACCTTGGTCTTCACCCAGTGAGGCTGAACTTGAACTTCTGACCTCCAGAATGGGAGATGATAAACTGAGGTGTTTGAAGCCTCTAGGTTTACAATAATTTGCTACAGCAGCAATAATGAACTAATGCACCAAAGTCCCTCCTATTTTGAAATTAATGGAATTGATAAAACAAATTCGCCACCCCCTTTTTTTCTGGCTATACTGGGACTGAATCCAGGGCCTCCCCACTGGACTATATCTCCAGTGTCTTTTTTTTTTTTAAGACAGCATCTCACTAAATCACTAAGTTGCTCGGTCTGAACTTGAACTTGCAATCCTCCTCCTTCAGCCTCTCAGAGTCCTGGGATTACAGATGTGCAGCATGATGCCTGACAACACCAAATCCTGTTTGCTGAAGGCCATCTTCCCCCATGCGATTCTAACCCCCAAGTGGCTCCCGCTGAGTGCACAGGTGAGTATGCAGCGCCTGGCTCCTCCCACGGCCTCGAGCCTCTGAGTCTTTGACCACCCATGGTCACTGCTACAGCCCAGAAGGCCAAAGAGAGCTGGGAGGCCACTCACCAATGCTCATGGCACACAGCAGACACTGTGCTCACAGGTCTCCTAGTGCTGGTCTCAAAGGGGTGGGACAGCCACAAAAGCCCACCAAGGAGCAACTTTTGGGGAGCAATCTCAGGCAGGTGTTAGCTCATTGGGAGAGAAAACTGTTAGAGGAGAAGGCTGTACTGGAATTAAAGACCATTGGCCTCAGGTACAGTGATTCGGGCAGACTCCAAGGAATTGTGGAAAGGTCTCGGGGGTTCAACTTCTAAAGCTGAAAAAGAAGAGAATGAAACAGGAAGTTCCAGGAGGTGGTGATGATGTGACTGTGACCTATCAGGCCTTCCATGGCAGTAATGAGAGGACACACTGGTGACAAGAAGTAAGGCCAGGGGACAGAAGGGTGTGGGGTGTGGAGACAGAGTTACTAAGTTACCCAGCATGGCCCTGAACTTGGGTTCCGCTAGCCTGAGAGGCGCTGAGGGATCCGCAGTACTCCTTGTTCTCTGATCTCACAGCGCTAAGTTCCCCACACTTTTCCCATCAGGAGGGAAACGCTCAGTCCACCTCCAGTCCCAGTGTGCAAAGGGCAGGAGTCATGCTTTCACGGCCGAGGAGGCGGGCTGGCTTCCTGTGCAGTCTCAGGACTGTGCAGCTCCTGGGCTGTTTCATCAGGAGGAGAAAAAACACAGCTCCTCTCCTCCCTGCAAGGTCGCATCCACCAAGAGTGGCTGTAGGGCTCACCGTAGTGGGGCTGGAGGTCAGGAACAGTGGGGTGCAGGGAGGGCTGTGGTACAGAGGGGCTCGGTCTAACTGGGACCACTCAGACTCTGCCAGCTCCTGTCATCCTGAAACCCTGAGACGCCTCCCTGAGTGTCTTCCTGGGAGAGATTGAATTTGAATGCAAAGAGGCTCAAGTGGATGCTTGAAGACAGCGCTTTGGAAGGCTTTGGGTTTGGGGCAGCCAACAGTTCTGCGTGTGCTGAGTTAGCTCGGAGAGAGGAGCCCAGCAGAGCCAACATCTCCCCTGGGCCGCCATTCAGAGCTGACAAAGAGTCACAGAGCTTTCTTCATTGCCTCCCAGCCCAATCCCAGCTTGGGAGAGAGTTTAGTCTCACAAAAAGCAAATTTAGAGGAAACAGAGTTGCATTAATAAAGTAACAGTCCCTTTAGACTTGGGTCATTTTGAAGATCGGATTTCAAGAGTGTTTTAGTGTAAACACATTTCTAATGTTTCCTAAGCCAGCTAATACAGTCCTTTTGGGAGAAATGAAAAGCGTCCAAATGAAATGGCAGTAAATGCCACAGGGAAAATCTCATAGCAGATAAACGGTTACCCAAGGGTAGGTAGATACATATCTTTTACGATCAGTTTTGGCCAGCAATCCAGCGAAGATAGTTCAAGATAAAGAAAGACAAATATTAAACGTTAATACTTTTAATTTAGAGAAGCATGAAATTATTCACAAGCTCTCTGTCTCTGACTCCCTCTTTCTCTCTATCCCTCCTTCCTTCTAGTATCAGGGCTTCGCACTGATCAACAATTCCAGCACTTTTTTACTTTTTTACTAAGAGTTACTAAGTTACCCATCATGGTCTTGAACTTGGGTTCCTCCTGCCTCAGCCTCCCACAGTGCTGGGATTATAGATGCGCTTGACCACTCCTGATTTCCATTTTCTCACCAGAGTCAAGAGTGGTTTGTTGCTGACATGTCACTTGTTCACATCCCAGAGAAGGAATAAATAGCCATAACTCATTGCAGGGAGCAGCGTCAGGCTGTGACTCTAGATCTTTCTGCCTGTGCCCTGCATGGCTGTGTTCAGCAGGCAGAGTGCAATGCTCACAGACTCCTGACTTAGGACCTTTCACTTTTGTCCAGTTGTATTTAGCAAATGCTGACTTCCTTTCCTTTGACAAGTGTTTGTGGCATTCTTCTCTGTCCAACGATGTCGTTAATACATTGTGTCAACTTGAGAAGTTTACAAGTTTAACTAAGAGATTCAGCAGGGAGCCAGGATCCTTACTTTGTAAATATCCTCATTCTGCCCCAAGAAGATGGCACAGGGATTTTTGTGAGTGCTACATCTGCATACAATATAGGAGAGGAAAAGAGTCCTGTTCTCCTTTTCTCTTTGCTCTGGCTACTTTTGCTGGCTGCTACCTTGAAATGTTGCCCTGGTGCCATGCCACCCTGCCTTGGAGCCAACTAATTATGAACTGAAACTTCCACAAACAGTGAGCTAAATAAACCTTTCCTTCTTCCATTTTCGGTGTTGAGTATTTTGTCCCAGAAGTGAGAGAAAAGTAACAAAGACACATGGCAATTAAACACAGCCTCGTTCCTTGAGGACTCTGGACTCTTAAAGGAGACATGTCAGTAATGGACAGTGACCATGCTAAGGGAACCAAGTGCTGGGGAAGCAGTGGGGAGCAAAGGGAGAGCCCAGAAAGGACCCAGAGGGGCCACACCAGACTGGATGTGAGCACAGCATTGTGTGAATGCATAGAGTTAGCTCTGAGTGGGACACTGACCTGCCTTACTCAGGGAAGGACCATGACTCAACAGTTGATGTTATTATCCTGGTTTCTCAACCCTGTCCTGCTGTCCCTTCTGTTTTTTTGTGGCTTTTTTGTTTGTTTGTTTGTTTTGTACCAGGGATCAAACTCACAACCTCATGCTTGCCAGGCAAGCGTTATGCAACTGAACTATTTCCTCGGCCCTGTCTCCCTTCTTTTAATGCAGGGGATTATTAAACACTTGCTGAGAATAAGTTGTGCATCTCAAGTGCCAGGTCACTAGGTTGCTGCTCACAGGAGTCTGCCTGGGGTAATAGTTTGCAGGGAGATCCCAGCCAGGATCCCACGTGTCCTTCTAGAAGCCTCCGGGTATGTTAATAAGCCTGATGCTACGGAGCTGGTCCTCACCTTGCCCTTTCTGCAGCAGGAGCCAGTCTTTCCAGGAAAACTTTCAGGACAAGGTCCCACTGTTAAGGGCTGAATTATGTCTCCCCACAAGTCCTTACCACAAGAGGAGACTCTGTATATTTGGAAATAGAGTTACTACATATTTTATTAGGTGAGGTCACAGTGTCATGAGGTGGGCTGCTAATCCAACAGGACTGCAACCTTTGCTGAAGGTGAAATTTGGACCCAGAGGCACATAGAGGGAAGGCGGTGTGAGAGACAGAGACAAGAGGCCAAGGCAAGGTGGGAGAGAGCCCAGGGCCATAGGCTTCCCTCAGAGTCCTCAGAAGGAACCCAGCTTGTGACACCCGAGTCCCGAACTCCCAGCCTCCAGCACCACAAGACAGCACACGAATTGTTCAATTCCCTGGCCTGTGGCACTCTGTGGCCTCCGCAGCCCTAGCATAGGAACAGAATCTCCAGACTCTAACCTGGGCTTCAAAGGGAGGGGAGGGATTGTTGAGACGTCACTTTACTCTGTCACAACAGCCTGCCCTCTTCTGCACTGCCAGGAGAGGACCACAACTCCCCCTATAGGTGCCAGGTTCAGGGTGGTCCAACCCAGGACCTCCTGGCTCTTCAGAGGGGGCCCAGCGGAGAGTATGCACTCAGATTAGCTGTCTTTCATTCTGTGAGGTGTTAGAGAAGAGAAAGAGAGAAGCAACCCCCAGGGCACATAAATGATACACACTTTAACCAGCAGCAAAAAAGTTCACAAGTTATTGATGGTTTATTTTTAAGGTGAGAAGGTGGCTTTGCAGATTTCCTTTTTTAATTTTAAAGAGAGAAAAGTAAAACAATTAAAACAATGATATAGAGTTTCAAAACAGGTTAATAAGAAATTACAATGGTTAATATATTGCATATTATCTTAAAGTAGTTGCTCAGATTACAAGACATAGGCATGAAAAATTAACCAATAAATATAAACATAAACCAATCTTTTCAATGAACTGAAAGACGTCATAGCATAATTACATTAGCTATCATTTATCTATGTATCTATCTGTATATGTATTTATTTCCATTTCTCCTTTCCCTCGTCCCAGTTGTTCTTTCCTTGTGAGCAGTTTCTTTCCCTTTCTCACCATTTATTGCAGATATTGTATCTTATTTACCCTTTTAGTTTCTTACACTAGGGAGACAAGAGGATGCTTATACATGTGAGTTTGATTTATTTCACTTATGGGTATAGTCTCTGGTTGCATCCATTTACCTATAAAAGCCTTGGGTTTATCCTTCTTTATAACTGACTAATACTCCATTATATAAAAAATGCCACATCTTTTTATCCATTCCTTGGTTGATGAGCATTTGGGTTGTTTCCAAGATTTAGCAGTTACAAATTGTGCAGCTATAAAAATGTTTGCGCATGTATCACTGTAGGGGCTGGGGGTTCAGCTTAGTGGCATAAGCACCTACCTGGGAAGCATGAGGTTGTGAGTTCGATCCCCAGTACCAATAAATAAATAAATAAATAAATAAATAAAGCATATATCACTGTGGTATGATGTTATTAATTCTTCTGGGAAAATACTCAGAAGGGGAATACCTGGGTCAAATGGAACCGCTAATCCTAGTTTTTTGAGGTATTTCCACACCAATTTCCCCAATAGTTGTACCAGTCTATACTCCCACCAACAGTGGAGAAGTGTTCTTTATTCACCACAGTCCTGCCAACATTTGTTATTGGTTAATTTATTGATAACAGCTATTCTTTCTGGGGTGAGATGGAATCTCAGTGTTAATTTGCATCTCTCAGATAACCAAAACTTTTTTTCATATATTTATTTGCCATTTGTCTTTCTTCATCTGAGAAGTGTGTATTTGACTCAGATGCCCATTTTTGGATTGGATCTTTGAATTTGGGAGTTTGATTTTTTTCAATTCTTTATATATTCTAAATAGAAGTACTTTGTCAGAGGGAGAGTTAGCTAAAAATTTTTCTCACTCTGTGGGGTTTCTTTTCACTTTTTTGGTGATTTGTTTTGATGTGCGGAAACTTTTTAATAAGGTAGGATCCTAGTTGTTGATTCTTTGAAGTACAGTTGGATTTTTGTTCATGAAGTCTCTGCCTACCCCTATGTCTTCTAGATTCCTACCGACTTTCTCTTCTGGTAGATTTAGTGCTTTTGTTTTACTATTTAGGTCTTCGATCCATTTTGATTTTAGTCTAATGTATGGTAATAGACATGAGTCTAGTTTTAGTCTTTGTTATGTGTAAAGTCAAGCTTTCACTTTATTTTGTTGAAACTTTAGTGACACTCTCTGTTCTTAATTTCAACAGTTCTTTTTTAGTTTTTGTCTGAATCCTTAATGATCCTTCATGATCATGCTCTTTAATTCACCTTTAGCTGTTTCTGGTTACCCAGAAGTTTGCAATTTTCTTTCTGTCATTGTCATGGGTACATGTATTTTTCTAAGGGACAAATTATAGTATGATTCCACTTTGTATTTTATAATGTGTTAAGCTGTTAGTATTAATAAAGACTATGTATCCTAGAGTTCAAATTTTAGATATGATCTTGTGGATAGCAAGCAGAAAAGAACAGGAGCATTGGACTTGAAATAAGAAAACCTGAGTTCAAGTGCAGGCCCACACCTTCCCACTTCTGAAACTGTAAGCAGGTCACATGATATCACTGAGCAGTTGTTCAGAGCTGTAAGTTAGTTATCTTCCATATATTTCTTCTGAGAACCAAAATCAAGTACTGTACATTAAACTATTTGATATGATGTGCAAACATGAGTACTTCCAGAAAAACAGCTTTGGGGAATTTGTTAAGTTAAAACCTCTGTTGCAGTAATAAATGAGTATCATATGCATTCTATTTGTTTCACGGTGATCAAGTACTTGACCACTGAATCGTACCCCCTGTCTGTGCATTTCAGTTGCTTAAGAGTGCTGAGCAGGGGCTGGGGATTTAGCTCAGCGGCATAAGCACCTGCCTTGCAAGTGCACAGTCGTGAGTTCGATTCCCGGTACAAACAAAACAAAACAAAACAAAACAAAATTCTCTAATTAAGAGTGCTGAGCAGAACCCTGGGGCCTCATAAATCTTAGGCACGTGCTCTACCACTGAGTTATAATCTCAGTCTGTGAATTTCAGTTGCTTTGAGGTTCTGGGTGGAACCTAGGACCTCATGCATGCCAGGCAAGTGCTCTATCACTGAGCTTCACCTGAAGTCTTTGCATTCCAGGTGCTTTGTTTTTAAATAGCCTATTTCTCCTCAAGCTTGAAAGTCTTTTAAAGCTACTAAAAAAGATCTAGCCTGTGATCTATTTTTCAAGGTGCCTCATCTTACAAAGTTATATCATATTCTCTGAGGATTTGCTGAAGACCAGAAAGTTTATTATCTATTATCAAATTTGATCCTTCCCAATACCCAAGAGAGACCATCCTATCATTACTTGCATGATGAAACTGAAGCTTAGAGATTAAGTCCAAGGGCAAAGTTCCCAGCCAGGAGAGGAGAGCTGGCAAGGAAGAGGCCTCCAACCAGGATGGTTTGACACAGGCACCAAGCATTCAGCCTCCACACTAGCTACTGTTGAAAAATCACCCAAACCAGATGCATGGATGGAATGGTTCTTACCAAGAGTGATAAGCACCAAAAGAATTCAGACTTCTTGTTACAGCTGAATAAAGAATGAAGAACTGAGGGATCACTGGTGACTTTACATCATGTTGGGTAAAATACACACCAACCATATTTTTCTAATGAAAATATGTATTTTAGAATAACAGTAGCTGGCTGTGCTTCTTAGTAGCTGTGCTGGGGGAATACAGGAAGCAATCTTAATGCTCACCCACTGGTTCCATGAACAGCAAACTGTATGCATGTGTGCTAGTGTAAATGGATGAGTTTTGTCCACCTTATGTGCTGCATTACATTTTGTGAATGTATAATTTTTATTACATGTTTTCTTTTGAGTTTTCATGTAGAATTAGCTCAGTACTGTACAATAGTGCATGAAAATTTGCTTTTACAACTTTAGGAGGAGGTTGAAAGTGAGTCATCAGATGATTTAGCTACAGATGATGACTTGGATTGTGTACACTAAAGATGTTAACAAGATAAGACAGATAAATATAGAATGAGGACTTTGATTCAGAGGAGAATAAAAGAGTAATATAAATAAATATTTGACTAGTCAAAATACTACAAAATGTCACACATATCTGAACGATACAATGTTAGAATTAGGTCAGAAAATGTTTCTAGGTTCTTGCCAGGGTTGAAACCTATTGGATGAAATGCCAACCCTGTAATTCAGTGTTAGAAATTGTAATGGATGATATTCTACAAGATGTTTTAAGATACACTAATAATGAAATTCAAGTAAGACATTCTATAAGCATCAAGTACTCAAAAATATAGTTATGACATCTCACTATCTGAGCTAAAAGTCTTCATAGCAGGGCTTTGTCACTCTGATTGTCAGAATCTAAAGGATTTATGGAGACATGGAAAATGTGACACTGAGATTTTTTAAAACAATAAATCTACTCAAGGGATTTGATTTCTTTCAAAATTGCCAATATTTTGATGACAGCAAGACCGATCAAGAAAGAAAAAGAAATATGACAATTTACCTGCTATTTGCTAATTTTTGGAAAACTTTGTTTTGAACTCTTAAACAATTTGTACACTGTCTGAATACATGATAATCAACAAACAACTTGCATCATTTCATGGTTGTTGAAGTTTTAGGCAGTCTACGCCAAATAAACCTGCCAAATATGGCATAAAAATACATACCATGGTAGATACAAAGACATTCTACATCTCAAATTTAAAAATTTATCCTGGTAGTCAACCAACAGGTCTTTATTTATACAGTGATGAATCATGTCATTGTGAACAGAGTTTTTGCATCTATTTCAAAAAGTAACTCAAATGTCACATTCAACAATTGGTTCACAAGTTACCCGCTGATTTTACAGTTGCAAAAATGAACAAACAAAGAAAAGACCAGTTGACCAACACAGGAACTATTCACAAGAACAAAGTGAAGATTCCTGAAAAAATGTTGCATGTTCAAATAGAGAAATGTACGATACAATCTTTGGATTTCAGAAAGACATAACACTGTTCTCCTATATGATGAAGAAAAAGAAAGTTGTACTGATACTGTCAACCTTACCCTAGGATGATAAGATTGATAGTGAAGCTGGGTAGGGTGGTGCATGTCTATAACCCTGGCACCTCAGGAGTCTATGGCAGGAAGATCCTATGAATTCAAGGTCAGCCTGTGCTATACAGCAAGTTCCAGGCTAGTCTAGACTACATTATGGACCACATTATGGTGAAGAAAAACAAAGTGAGATTGATACTGTCAATAACAACCCATGATGATAAGATTTATAATGAAGCTGTGTGTGGTGGTCCATGCCTATAATTCCAGCACTCGGGGACCAGCAGCAGGAGGATCCTGTGAGTTGAGGGCTAGCAGATTCTGTCTCAAAAAAGCAAACAAACAAACAAAAATTAATAGTGAATACTTAACACAAATTAAGCCAAAAATGGTCAACTTTCTCAACAAAACAAAAAGCAGAGTAGATGTTGATGAGTTACACAGCAACTGAGATGTCACTCAAAATACACAGCATTGGACAGTGATTGTGGTTTACTGGATCCTAAACATGTCAGACATAAATAGCTTCATAGTTTGCAATGAAAATAACAAGCACAAAATATCACAGAAAAAATTTCTTAGAGGATATGGAGTGGAATTGATAAATGATCAGTTACAACAGAGGAAGAACAACATGTATCTGCCCAAAGAACTATGCAAAAGAATTCTGGAGTAGACTGGTGGACAGACAAGCGAAACAGCAGGAGAACCTCAAAGTAAACAGGAAGACCAGCAAGATGTCAAGTATGTCCTATCAAAGAAGATGGGAACACAAAACACATGTGCTATCCATGTAAGTGATACTCGTGGTATGGAACATCCTGTTCTCATGTGTGAAAACTACCTTAGCTGTGATAATTAAAGTAAAAATTATTTTCATGATTGTTCTTTTATATTTTTATTGTAGCTCACATAGGAATTTATTTCTGTTATTTTTCATATTTAGTAAGCAAACAGTTGACGTAGAAAATGTTGATGCTTATTCTAAACACTCAGTATATATTTGATACTTTATTTCACTGACATTTGATTTTCATGCTAAATGTACACTGTGTAATAGGAAGCTCCTGACAAAAAAAGGAAGACAAAAAGGGTGATAAGTATGGCCCACGAAATGGGAAAAGAAAGCTAAGCATGTGTGCTGTCAGTGTGAGATTTGTGTTATGGAACATACTGTGTCATGTGTGATGACTGCCTCAGGTATGATAATTGAAGCAAAGATTATTTCTGTGCTATAATTTTGTTTGTATTTTCATTGTAGTTCACATAGGAATTTATTTCAGCTATTTCTTAGATTTTGTAAGCAGGTAAACAATTGATGTTGAAAACGTTGATGTGCATTGGTCATTCAAGAAATGCAAATTGAAACAACACTGAGATATCATCTAACTCCAGAAAGAATGGCTAATATCAAGAAATCAACCAAAAACAAATGCTGGCAGGGATATGGGGAAAAAGGAACACTTCTCTGTTGTTGGTGGGAATGTAGACTGGTACAACCACTGTGGAAACTAGTGTGGAGATTTCTCAAAATACTAGGATTAGAAGTTCAATTGAACTCAGCTATTCTTCTGGGTATTTTCCCAGAAGAATTGAAAACATCATACCACAGCTATAATATATGTGCACCCATGTTTATAGCTGCACAATTGGTTTTATTTTTTATTCTTTTTTATTTTCAAAAGAAAAAAGAAATAATGGAAGAATCAATAAGAAAACAAATCAAATAAATAACAGAAAGCAAAATGACGACGACAACAACAACAAAGAACAACAATAGCTACATAGGTTTTCAAAACAAGATGGTAGAAATTTAACAATGATTGTTAGATTGCATATTATTATCTTCAAAATAGTTGTTCAGGTTACCAGATACAGGAATAAAACAAAACAGTAAAATGGAACAAAACATTGAATTTTAAAACAAGACAAAAGGAAATCCCTCACAGTTGCTATAATGCATGTTGTTATCCTCCACATATATGCTCAGACTACTAACTTTGGACTGAGAGGTGAGGGTTTGCTGTTCTTGTCTTCCAGCCCATGCACTGACTGATTGGCTTCTTGATTCTCCTCCTGTTCCCCATGGTGGCTGCCCTGGATCACAGAAAGATGTGGTTTGGCTTCTTGATTTTCTACCCACTTCCCATGGCTCATGGGAAGGCATGGTTTGGCTTCTTGATTCTCTTCCTGTTCCCCATGGTGGCTGCCCCTGGCTCATGGGAAGGCATGGTTTGGCTTCTTGATTCTCTTCCCGATCCTTCTAGTTGCACAGTTTGTAATAGCCAGATCTTGGAAACAACTCAGATGTCCATCAACTGAGGAATGGATAAAAAAGATGTGATTTTTTTATACAATGCAATAAAGAATGATAAACTCAAGGCTTTTTTTTAAGGTAAATGGATGCAATTAGAAACCATATTCATAAGTGAAATAAATCAGATTTGCATGTGTAAATGCCATATTGTCTTATTAGTGCAAGCAACTGAAAGAGTAAATAAGATTCAAAAGTTACAATAAATATAGTAAAAGGGAAAGAAACTGCTCAAAGGGAAATTATTTTGTTTGATCAGTTTTGCAAGCCTGTATCAGGTAGCCTGAGCAACTATTTTGAAGATAACAGTATATAATATAACAACCATTGTTAACTTTATATCATTTTTGTTTGAAATTCTATATCACTATTGTTTTTTGTTGTAGTAATTGTTGTTGTTGTTTGCTTTTGTTGTTGTTGCCTTTTTTGTTTATCTGCTTCTTCATTTTTCTGTGCTTTTTTCTCTTTAAAATAAAAAAATTGATGTTCTACACTCTACATATAAAAAGTTTAATATTTTATTTACTGATATTTTAGTTTTTTAAGTACACGTTGTTTAATATAAAAATCTTTAAAATTAATAATTCATCAGTAGAAATCCTTCTAAATATGTATGTTGGTGTTATACACCCCCCATAATGCTCCTTTAAACATAATTTTGCATGGTGCCCCCTCTCTTCTTGGAAGAAAGATCCTAGGAAGGACGAATGAACACTCAGGGTGCCCAGCTTGGGAGGGAGATGGTTTCTGCATGTGAGATGACTCACCTCTTAACCTTTTAGCTCTGGTTTCTGTCTTCACTGTACCCGATGATCCACTCTCTGGGAGGTGGATCTGCAGTGAACAGCATGCTGACACACAGACGCCTCCATTCTTGGCGAGCTGCACACTATGTGCTATTAAATTGTCATATTTGCCACAGCCCTGGCCCCTGAGTGTCCCCAGAGGACTCTTATGAAGCAGCTTGGGAATCAGCAGCATGGTTCTCTGGAGTTCTGTCACGTGGGTCACAAATATTCCCATCGTGTGATGGTGGTTGTGCAGAAGTGACATGAGCTTTGTGATGTGGCCAACACTGCCCAATAATGACAGCCTGCTTCCTGCCTGTGTCACATTGACTTGGTTGATTTCACCTCAGACATATCCCCCCATCCACGACTGTCTCCACAGACACCGCTACTGAGAAGAGAATTCTAGTGAAACCCAATAAATCTGACTGAGGGTTGTGGAGTTAGAGACACATGCGGGCCACGGAGCTGTCACATTAAAATTTCCCAGAGCTGTTTTTTATGACTTTTTCCCTCTTTCCAACACTGATCTCTTGCTTCCATAAATTGTACAGGAAGGTTTTTCATTAACTGGGAGAGCTGAAATAATTCTTTGTCAAGAATTCTTTAGTTGCACATGATTCAGAAGTCCACCAAGATCAAAGGCTGCTGGCTGTGTGGCAGGCCTGGCACTGTGTATTTCATGTAGATGGTGTGGCTTGCTGCCTGCTCAGCTGGAGCTGGTCCAACTCCACATCCCTTCTGCAGATCCTGGGACTCTGACACCATCCTCAGCACAAGGAGCTCCTCTGTGACTGATACCATCTCCCTCAGGAGCCAGTGTGCTCAGTCTCTCCAGGCTTGGAAAGTGTTCTGATATTGACCTCAGTATTATCTGAAGTTTCCTGAAGCATGGACTTGTTCTTGGCCCTGGGATCTGGGGAGGTGGGGAGGGAGGGGAGAGGGGCAGAGAAATGCTTCATTGTTCCAGCCTTCCTTGTCTCTCCTATTTTCATTTCAGGATGGTGGGGTGTAGTAAAGAGACCCAAAGGGGAGATTAAGTTAGAGCAAAAAGAACAAGAGGAGACCTTCCTCCTCCATCTCCCCCTCCTCCCCCTCCTCCCCCTCTGCCCCCTCCTTCTCTTTCTCTTTCTCAGGGACACTGGTTTCCTGGCCTTAGGTTGTCTGTATTGTTGTTCTTCATTTCAGGTATACGTCACAGGAGGAAATGATGTGTGAGTGACATGGTAGAAAACATATGACAGTCATATAGAACAACAGCATTAGAATAACTGAGGGTTTTAAGGCCTGGCCACATGCATGTACCCCACAGAGACTGTGATGCAGAGCTGTTTGGATTTGCCACACACAGAGATGGGGTGGGGGTGGGAGGTGAGAAAGGAGCAGAATTCTTCATGATGCAGAAGGAGAAGGGTGCCTGGTGGGAGGCCACTGAGGGCCTCTGGTGTGCCTGTGGGCCACTGCATGGCCAGATGGCCATCTCAGTCCACTTTGAGAAGACACTGAAGGGTGGGTGTGTGAGTGTTTGGTCTCAAGTGCTGTTGGCAATACTGGTGCCATCTCAGGGAACACGCCCAGGGGCTTGGAGGGTGGCTGGAGGTGAAGGACAGAGAAGGGGATGGTGGAGAGGCGGAAGCAGACTTGAAACCTGGAGGTGGAGCACTCAAGGAGGTAGAAAGCCATCTGTTACCTGAGGGTAGAATGGATGCCCACAGCCTGCACACTGCTGTTGACTCAGTGGAACCGTGTTTTGCTCCCTTTGGTCATCTGGGTACTTTCTTGAGGACTTCAGCAATCCAGGCAATGTGGCCTTTCCATTCTACCACAAAGCCCAGATGGTTAACAAAACAGGTTCTAGTTCATTCCTTCCCCTGTGTGCCATTACTTGGGACTGGGTTCTTGACACCTTTCTTCCTTGGTGTTTACATCTTCATTATGGGATGGTGGCAGTCGCCTTAGCTTATTTGGTCAGGATGTTAACAAATACCATCACATCAGTGATGAGTTGAGCATTTAGGAAAACCCTGTTTGCTAAAATGGTGGAAGTATCAACAGTGAAGGTGGGGAACAAAACCTGGGTTTTCTATGACGCCCAACACTAGTTCATATATCACTAAGGTTGCAAGCCAGCCTCCCCTTCCTGCTCGATGAGGAGCAAGCTGTATTTTCAGAAATGGAAGCATCTGGTTAAATATTAAAAGGAGACTCACTCTTCTGAGGTCTCACTGTGTAGCACGTGGGTAGCAGCTCAGTAAGATGGCACCGACGTTGACAGCCCTCCATTTACCACGCTGTATAAATAACAACTGACAGCAGCTCCTGCCAGTCTCTCTTCTGTCTGCCCCTCTTTGCACTTTCTTCAGCGGCTTATGTGCACACGCACACTTTCCCTGCCCATCATAATAGCTATGGTTTTCTCCCCTCTCCATTTCTTCCGACAGGCATGTCCACTTTAGTTAATGCAAAGGAAATGGCAGCTTTTAAAGGTAGCCTTTTACAGTGGGAAAGAGCTGCATTAACTGCGAAAACCTTTTAGTTGCAGTTTTTATGTTCAGCCTCCCTTCCCCAGACATGTCTGCCCCATGCCTGCATTTCCCTCTACGATCATGACTCTTGGGAGGGGTCACTCAGGGACTGATGGTCACAGAAGTAGTGGCACCTGCTAAAGAACTATCATGCTAGGTGTATAAGCCAGGGAGCAGCAGCAAGGAAAGAAGCCTGGACAAAGTCACACTTGTGTGTGCAAAAAAATGCTTTATGTGGAAATTTGTTGTGCTAGCTGGTACTCAAAATACTGATGGCATTTGTGTCAGCCATGAGCAAATAAAAGTGGATTCATGGATACAAAGCAGAACTCTTGAAATAACTAGTAACTTCCTCTTGAATTAGGTTCACAACTCTTGCATTCTGTATGCACTTAAAACCAGCACTACGCGAATGATGCTGAAGCAAAGCCAGGCTCCCTTCTCTCTTGGCTATTTTGTACCCATGATAGGAAAGTGACTAACACATTGGGATATAGGTGCACTTGCCATGGGAATGGGGATTTAAAAACCTCCTCCAATTGATTCCAATGACCAACCAGTATTAGGCCCTCCTGCTAGATGCACATCATGTTCATAATTTCTGTTTCCAAATAATAGTTGTAACTAAGCTAAGAACACCTTCATTCCTGTCCTTCATACCACCTCTCTCCAAAGATTATGCCAGGATATGCATATTCCAGGTGTTTGCCAAGTGAACCAGGCTGGAACAATATCTTCTAAAACCCCCAGTCTGGTTTCTCTAGAAGCCTGAAGATTTTAGAAAAGCACTGTGAGTGATTATATTAGATTTCTACTGCTGTCCCAATGAATTATCACTAATTTGGCAGCTTCAAGCTACTCCTGTCTGCTGGCTCATGGTTCTATAGCCGTCTGTTACTGCTGTCCCCACACTAAAATCATGGTGTAGGCAGGAAGCCTGTCTGACTGGAAGCACCTGGGAACAACCCACTTCCAAACCCATCAGAAGTCAGTTCTGCCTGGTTGTGGGACCAAGATCCTCATTTCTTTTCTGGCTAATGGCCAGGGTCATTTTCAGGTTCTTGAGGTCACCTGTTTTTCTCAACTGTGACTTGCCTCCCATCCTCAAGTCAAAAATGGTAGGCTGTGTCCACGTCCGTCTGCACCTTGCTTAGCTCACCTGTCCTTTGCCTCCCTCTTCCATCCAGTCTCTCTGGTTCACTCTCCCTCCTTCCTCTTCCACTCGGCAGGGTCCATCTGAGCACACCAAGCTGCCCTGATAATCCAGGTTAATCTCCCTATTTTCGAGCTAGTTGACCAGTAACCTCAATCCCATTTGTAAAATCCTTCTGTGACAATACCTAGATTAGTGTTAGAAGGAATGACTGGAGGAGGGAGATTTCAGGACTATCTGTAGAATTCTGCTTGCTAGAAGGAATTATTGGAGAGAATTAGGGAAGGGCTTTGTGGACAGTGAATTACTAGAGGTGAGGGCCAGGGTCAACCACAGTAGATGAGTGTTTTGAAAGGATTGTTATGTTAGTGGTGGCTTTGGACATCTACAGATGACAGGCCCTGTGGCTGATGGAGCAAATCTGGAGAGAGGAGACTGCTGTTTATTTTGTGCTTTGTGGTTTACTGAGAACTTTTCTATAATCAGCTTAACTGTGTGCATGCTGGCATCCAAGCTGAGTCAGGGGATGTCAGAGATGGCTCAGGGACAGCACGTCTGGGGGTTCCAGTCAGGCCCTTCTTCCTCAGCCCCCAGACAGCAACACCTCTGCTTTGATTGCTTGGAATTTTGGACTCCTGTACAAATGACTTCTGAGGACTCAGTTGACAGCTGTCTCCATGAGGCAGCCTTTAGAGAGAGAGCCTTGTGAGTTAGGCAGGCAGCTGTGATTTCTGTTTTGCCTGTGAGAATACAGTTTTCCTTGAGGCTCCAGGATATTCCTAGTATCTGCTTAGGCCGCAATGCCTGGCTGCGTTCAGAACACCCTTGCACTATTTCTGCCCTGGTGTGGCTGTCTCCGGGACACAAATATAAGCCATGAAAAGAAACCCAGTATTTTTGCTCTAGTGCCATCCCAGTTTGACCTTCAAATACAGGTGCGTATTGAGTTACAATGAGGTCCTGTCCTGATAAACCCATCAAGCTTTGAAAATATTGTTAGGTAGAAGATGCATTTAATATACGTAACTCACCAACATCATTCCTCAGCCTGGCCAACCTCCAACGTACCTGAGACACCTCTGCTCATGCAAAATTGGGAAAAATCATCGAGCATAAAGCATTTTTATATGTACCTATGTAGGGAATCTGTCCTGTAACATGAGGAATAGCACATTTAGAGTGAAAAAAGAATTACTGTGTGAGTGCAGTTTGGCCTGTGGCAAAGTTAAAAAAGTTCACCAAATAATGGTGAATCAGGACCTCTGCACTGTGTTCTCACTAGACTGTCTTCTTTAAAAGATATGAGACATGGTGCTCAGTACCTTGGACTTTTCCATGAATCATAGTCTATCCTCATGAAAGAGTTTCAAAATGATGTGCTTGTGAGGAATGTAATTTCAAAAGAACTTTTCATAAGAACAGATATGTGATAGTGTGTGTGCTTGTTTGTGTGTTTGTACATGTATGTGTGTGTATATATACGTGTGTATATATTTGTATGAACACATGTGTACATGTGTATGTACCTATTTGGGGAGTATGTATTTGTATGTGTATGTGTGTATATGTATGTATATGTGTATATGTGTATATATGTATGTGTATGTGTGTGTATGCATGTGTATATGTGTATGTACCTATTTGGGGAGGGAGGGGGTTTCACTGGGATAAATATGAGACCCACACAATGGTGTATTTGGAAGAGCATGGGCCTCTACATATAGAGACAAACACTTTGCTCTACATTTGTTAGAAAAATAATTCACCTAATTTTTACCATCACCACTCATGCTTAGATTTCAATAGATTTAATAAGGGCCTTTGAAATTACTGGTAGAAAAACAATGAGGAAATGGAAAGACTCCCATCTGTGGTGTGTCATCCATCCAAATGTTAAAGCTATTCATTGCTGAAGTTTCAGAGTCCTCTCTTGCTCTAGAACAGGTGGGTTTTCCTCCTGTCATAGAAGGCATAGCATGATGGAGGTGACTACGATGTCATGGCAACTCTGAGGTCTCTAGGAAGAGCATCAGGAGAAGTAGGAGGTGGTGATGGTGGTGTTTCCTGAGAAGAAGTGGTGGCCAAGGGCTTGGTCTTCCCATGTCTGGAAGTGACACTATGGGGGAAAGAAGAGGTTGGCAGGGTAGGTGGGGTATCCAGGTCGGAGTATTTCATAACCTTGGCCAGTGGATGGATAGAGATAGTGTGGGGAGGTGGATGGGAATGCAGATGTGGATGCATATGCAGAAAGCATTCGGATATAGACACAGGTGCAGGTACAGGGCTTCCTGGTGCTGGCTTAGTCATACACACCCACAGCCCCGCCATGGAGCCCATAGCATTAATGGCACTAACCTAGGTGAACTGAAGCAGCGGACTAAGGGGTCGGCTTCTGTGCCTCCTTTTTCACTGCCTCCATTCCCACATGGGCTGAGAGCTGCATAAACGATCCCTGTCCCAAACCCACAGTACTGTCCCCTGGTTTGCTTCTGTGGTGATGGTAACTGTACCCTGACCGTGGGAAGGACACACAGGACGTACCTTTTGAGCCCCTCCCACCTTCCTGCTAGGCGCACAGCCAGGGTTTATTCGAGGTGAACCAAGACATGCATAAAACCTCAGTTTCGGCTCTTGCAGGTTGTTACAACTAGGTTCTCCTGGACTACATTCTACCTGGTGGGTCGGGGCTACATGGCAGTGGAGCTTAGACTCCTATGTGCTAGGTGGCACTTTCTCTGCAGACCGTGAAGGTTTGTTTGTGCATTGTTTGGGATTTAACTCAGTCTTTTACACTGAGCTGCATCCCCAGGACCACCAACCCCGCCCCTCTAAATTTTTGTTTTTGAGACAAGGTCTTGCTAAGTTGCTAAGTTATCCAGGCTGTCGGTACTTGTGATTCTCATGCCTCAGCCTCCCAGTGCTGGAATTACAGCAATAGGCCCCTGTGCCTCACTCAGAGCTTGAATCCCACAGCCTATAGAGCTGTCTCCAGCAGGCTCAGAAATCATTCCAGGCAGATGTGTTCTGGAAATGCTCTGGGTCCTGTGTGGCTTTCTCTTTACCATCTTGTGTTCACAGATCACCAGGAAGGAGTATGATCTGGGGTCCAGGTCCCAGGCTCTGCCTCCTGTACCTCCTAACTGTGAGACTTCAGTTTCCACATCTGTTAAATAGGGGCAGTAACAAAATACCCACTCATGTGAGAAGTATTTAACTTAGAATCTAATACATGGTGAAATATTTTACTTGCCACTTACCTGTGCCGTATTGCCTTCTTCGATTCTAATTTATGTGAATTTGAGATGTGCTGGGTGGATTTTCCTTGCAAGTAGTTGGTTTTGTGAGATCAGCAGGTGAGTGATGGGATCTCAGCAGGGATAGTGAACAAACTCGTCAGATTCGCCTGGTTCCTTGGCCCCGTCTGTTCACAAGATGGTTGAAGCACTGGTATTCCTGAGGCTAGGCAAAAAAACTGCTTTATAGGTCGAAGGATTTTCATTCTGAAAATATTATTTTCATTTTTCTTTCCTAGGGGGTTTAGTCTTCTTTAGTGGGACAGCCTGTATTTTTCTTTGGGATTTCATGTTAGTGGTAGGGATGCTATTTTCATTTTTCTTTCCTACAGAGGTTTTTCTTCTCTAATAGCATGCCCTCCCTGAATTTTTCTTCAAGATTTCATGTTAGTGGTGTGAGTGTTCTCAGGGGTGAAGGATGTGGTCATATGAAAAGTTGATCTGGGGTGTGTGTGTGTGTGTGTGTGTGATCTTTCAAATGCAAATATAATGGTAACTCAGTTCATAAACACCTTTGTTTGCAAACAGCTCTGGAATGTAAACAATTCTGTACTGGATGATGAACAAGATCACAGCCATCTTTCCCACATGATCGCAAATGTGGTGATCTTTTCTAGAACTATGGAATGAATTAAGTTCGTGAACGAAAGCATCACCATATCAGATAAAACATGTGGTTTTGTCTTTGTATGTGCATCTTTATATTAGACATATTAACTTGAATTGAACCATTTACCATGCTAAATCCCGGGAGCAAGAGATTTCTGTAGACCACTCCCATGGGCACTCAGCTTCCTCTGCGTGGATTCTGGCACGCAGTGAGAGACTTCACTTCAGTGACACACACGTTTGCTCCCCTGGAACTCAGCACAACTGCAGATTTCTTCAGCTCATACAGTCACATTTATAACTAATGAGACCAGGCAGGGCACTGCAAAAACCACGGATGCAGCGTAGCCCCTGGCGGACGTGTGCACTGGCTGAACCTTCAACAAAGTGCACAACTAGCCAAATAATTATTTCCTGTGGTGACTCCTTTCTCTCTTTCCTTTTTTCTCTTTTTAATGCTTTGTTTGTTAAATCCTAGTTTGCTTCCTACTTTTCTGTTGACTGCAGCTAAATTGAGTTTAATTCAACTCGTCTCACCCTGGGTCAGCAAAACCTTTCCTCTGGACAGTGCCTTTCCCTTCCTGCCTGTTCAGGCCCCAGCTTCCATTCCAAAGGCAGAGCAAGCGGAAAGGAAGGAAAGGAATCAGACAAGGCACTGATTTGGGGTTTTAGGGATGAAGAGTGTGATATAAATGGGATACAGTGTATTGGGATCATGACCATTTTGGGCATTAAAAAAAATCTATGACCCTGTTTGTATTTTCACTGAGAACGCAGAATTAGGAAAAGGGGAAGAAGATAGTACACCCAGGTTAGTGAGTGTTTAGGAAAATAGTTCATATTTGGCCAAAGGCTTTCTGTAGAGTGGCATGAATTTGAAGCAAAGGGCAGGATGTCAGCATATTTTAGAAAACTAGGGTAATTAGCTCAGTAACAAAATTAATAGAGTGGCTTGAATTTAAGAAAAAGAAGGAACTCTATGCCAGGAACTGTACTTACTTCTGAAGAGCAGGGCACTGGGCCAAATAATTTATAAGGCCTCACACACACACACACACACACACACACACACACACACACACATGTGCACATAAACACACAAAATTAATATATAAAAATAAAAAATAGAAGCATAAAAAGGCAAGGCAACAAAATGCTTCTCAAAACCCCAACTCCCCTAAAACCAGTTCAGCAGGGGGAATGAATGGGGAAGAAATAAAAAACTGTACAGCAGATAGATCTGAAAGGGAACCAACGAAGGTAAAACAGCTTAACCAGGTACTTGGAGAATTTTAAAAAGATCTAGAGATAACACTAATAAATTAAAGAAACAGATGGTAAACATGAATGCCTAGCATAGGAAAGAATGGGAGTCCATAAGAAAGGTCCAAAAAGAACCCAGGAGATCAAAATTGTGATTGAAAGTGTGGGTAATGGAAGCAGCCTAGGTGACAACAAAGTATCAGACCTAGAGACGGCTGAGAGCAGTGATTAGTTAATGAGCAATATCTTAAAAATAAAGGAATATGAAAAATGGATCCAACAGGTCCTAGGTAGCTCAAAGAGGACTACTATAAGAGTAATTGGAATTACTGAAAAATCAGCATAAAGGCATAAAAAGACTAGGTTCATGAGTAATAGCAGAAAAATTAACAGACATAAAAAACTATTTAACATAGAGATAAGTGAAGCATATAAGCCCCTAAAGAGCCATGATAGGACAAAATCACTCCATATAATAATTAAAATACCAGAAATGTAAGGCAAGAACAGAATCTTAAAGGTTACTAGAGAAAAGGAATAAATCACTGATAAAGGAAAACTCACAAGAATTACAACAGATTTCTCAAAACAAAGCTTAAAGGCAAAAAAAAAATGTAATAAAATGTTTCAAATTCTTAAAGAAAAAACTTCCAACCCAGACTCTTACACCCTGCAAAATTATCTTTCCAGATTGGTGGAGAAATAAGATATTTTCATGATAAAGAAAACTTAAAGAAATTTGTGACCATCAAACCATCACTCCAGAAAATTCTCAAAGATATCCTAGAAGGAGGTGCTAACTATGCCAAAAGGGCCAATGAAATGAATACATTAAGTAAAACTTGCAGTCAAGTAGATGAGTGCCTAAGTTACTTTTTCATTGCTGGGTCAAAATACCTGACACTCATAGTTAAATAAGGAAAGGACTATTTTAGTTCATAGTTTGCACAGGTTTCAGTTCATAGTTGGATGGCTCCAAGGCAAGGTGTCATGGCAGAGGACAAACAGTTCATAGTATGGCAGGTAGAAGGGAGCAAACCTGCCTTCTTTCTGTCTCTTTGTATTCCATATTCAGTCTACTGATTGCTGCCACTCATATCCAAGGTGAGCTTCACTCCAGAAAATTCCATTGAGATACACCCAGAATTGTGTTAATCCAAGTAGGGGTTTAATCCATATATCACACACCCTTAATCCACAGTTGCACCCCTCTAAAAGACCCCACCTATAAGCCATAAGGTTTTGGGGAAACATCTAGACATAAGCCATAACAAAGGAAAAGAAAGCAAAACACACAAAAAAAATTAATATGAGAGGAGTAAGTTAACACATCAAGTCATAACTATGTCTATGGCTCAACTTGCTGATCAAAAGACACAGATTAGCAAAACATATCAAGAAACAAAATTCCATAGTATTCATCCATATAAAAAAACATTTAACACAAAGGAAAATTCATGGACTAGAAATCAAAAGATGAAAAACAATAGTCCATGCAATAAGAACCTGAAAACAAGCAGGAGTATCTGTCCTATTTTCAGACAAAGTGATTTCAGGCCAAAACTGATCAAAGGAGGCAAAGAAGGGCATTACATATTGGTTAATGGAACTAGTCAACAGAAAGAGATAACAATTATAAACCTGTATGCACCAAACCACAGTGCACCCAGCTCCATAAAAAAAAACTCTAACAGACATAAAAGATCAGATAAACATCAGTACAATTGTAGTGAAGGACTTCAATACCCCACTATCACAAACAGAACAGCTAAACAAAAGTAAAACATGTGGCATCACAAACTCAGACTTGAAGTTATAGTACAAAGCTACGGTGGTTAAAACAGCTTGGCAGGGCCCAGTGGCACAGTGCCTGCCTGGCAAATGCAAGGTTGTGAGTTCAATTTCCAGTAAAAATAACATAAAATAAAAATAAAAATAAAAATAAATAAATAAATAAAACAGCATAGTACTGGTGCAAAAACAGGTTTGTAGATCAGTGGAACAGAATACAAGCAGAAACAACTCTAGGCACATTCAGCTATTTGATCTTTGAGAAAGGGGCTAAAAGCATACACTGGAGAAAAGATAGCCTCTTTAATAAATGGTGCTGGGAAAATTTTATAATATACAGAAGATATAACTGACTTTCTGTGCCTACCCTTCTCCATCAGGGTAGAGGCGAGTGAGACTTGGAATTAAACCAGCATCTTCCAATGGCACCTTCCAATGGCATGATTTTCTCCAAATTACCTTATCGAGTGGGGTTTCAGTTTCCCTATTAGTAAAATGGACCCAGTAAAATCATGTCACTGGAGAGGACTCAATGAACCTGTGGCTGTCCCAGACCCAGGACAATCCTGCGCTCCGGAAACATCTCTGAATTTTCAGGCTCATGCTCCGCCTGGGCTTCCTCTGTATTTTCAAAGCCCACACATGGGCTATGCTCACACTTAGCCACAAGTGCAGATAGCTATCATTTCTACTTAGATAACATGGCTACTGCCTAATACGCATTTTTTCCTTTAATCCAGTCTTTTTGTCTTAAAGATGCAAAACAGAAATGGTTGAGACTCCATTTAGATTCTGTCTCTTTTACTTTCTCCTCTGTGTTGTTTTTTTTCTTTTATTTTCAAATAATTACAGGTCTGCAGGAAGCTGTAACCATGGTGGAGGAAATTCCTGTGTCCTCATCACCAACCTTCCTCTAGCAAAGAGCTTCTGGTTGGCCAGAAACCATTGAGTAGATTATAGAGTTTACTTGTATTTCACCAGCTTTTTCTTGCTTGCATCTGTGTATGTCATAGTGCATAAATAGAATTATGTGACATCCGCACAAGTCCAAGGCTGTTCCATTGCCACCTTACATTCAGCACAACTCCCTTCTCTTTCCTATCTACAGGCAACCTCCGTTTGTGAGATGACTTCCCCTCACAAATGTCACGTTCATGGACTCGCACAGCATGCAAACTTTGGAGACTGGCTTATTTCCCACCCAGCTCAATGCCCTTGGTGCCCACTGAGTGCTGTGGGTGCTGTTGAATGCTGTCCCCCCCTTTTGTTGCTGAGGGTGTGAATGCTCTAGTTTTTACTGCTGTTTACCTGCTGAAGGACATCTGGGGTATTTGCAGATTTGAAATATCATAAATGAAGCTGTCGATTCATGTAATGGCTATGTTTAGAGAAAAGCAGTCATATGGCTGCTTTGGAAATGCACTTTCTAAATCTCTGTAGTAGGCTCTTTGTTAATATTTGTTACTCAAGGAGTTTTTCTGATCTGCATACTTAGGGCTTTCTTAAAGGAGTGCTCGGGCAAACAACCATTCCCATGTCACTTTCTGAGATGCACCAGTGATTTTCAGGTTTATATTTGGAAGCCCGAGACTGGTTTTTTCTTTAGAAGACACTTTTCTGAAAATTTTAGCTACCAGAATTTGTTTTCTGTTAAATTCATTCTCAGGTTAGGGCCCTGGCATATCTTCATGTCCTACTGGCTCCCAGCCACTGATTACTCTGTGACACCATGATCCTTGTCAATTTGTTGCCTTGTTTGTTGACTGCCCCTGGAAAGCTGCGTAACAGCTGGTCTTTGCCTCTGCTATTCCTAACTACAGAGTGAGGAGGGCCAGACACAGAGCTGGTGCATAATAACTGTGTGTAAATGAGTGCATGAATGAAGCATTCCTTCAATACAGAAAGGCAATTTGAAAAACTCTCCCCAAAAGGCCCTTAGGTACATACAGGTATAAAGCCCACCGAAGAAGCCGAGTAAAGAGAAACCATTCTCAGGCTTGAATTTAGAAAGCCAGAGTCAGAATCTCAGCTCTGTCTGTCATGGACTCTGGATCCATTGGCAAGTGATTCTCTTCTCTACTTATATTCGACTTTGCAGCACCTCCCCGCAGCATAATTGTGAGGCTCAAGAACTCCATTTGTGTGGGTGCACTAAGTGCCATCTGTGTAAGTGCACGGGTCTCCTCATGCACTGGTCACCTTCTCCTCTTTCCTCCTCTTTCTGCCCTTTGCCTTCCCCACACCCACTGCCTTCCTCATCTTCACTGCCATCAGGATCATCTGCCTCCCCAGAAATGAAAAGCATTCAGGCACCTGCAAGTCCCCGTCCCAGCCACCTTGTGACATTCCTCCCAGTAGAGGGCAGCACTCCTGCCTGCGGAGTCCAGAGTCTCCAGCACCAAGTGAAACACACAGGACAGCCTACAGTCATTCCTGTTTCCGGAACACATGCGGCTATGCTAGCCATCCCTCCGCTCAGCAATGCCAGGTTTTCTCGTTGAGCACCGTGCCTTGTAGACCAAGCCCCTAAGGAAATGTCTGGTTGTCCTGAAAGTCACTTGGTTGATTTTTAGTAGCATTTGCATTCTCCTTCTCTCCTCCTGGTTGGGAGTGACAGCAGAGCAAGTCTGGGTCAGGAATGGTGACATGGACATGCTGCTCTCTTGAATGTCACAGTGGCACTAGCGTTGGGAGGTGGGTGATTGCTTGTGCTCGACTCAGTTATCCGCCAACCACTTAGGGCAGCACCTCTGTTCCCGGTTTGCTGGCCATCCCTGAGTGTGTCTGTGTGTGTAGGACTGGAGAGGAGAGGTCTTCATTGAAGCTGCCCCCTGGGTGGGGCACTCAAGGAACTCTGCTTGGTCCCAATCACTCTGGCCAGCGAGGGGCTCCACTGTGGGTATGAGGGCAACTGGTCCTGGGTCTGCTTCCGGGGAGAACCCCCACATGAGGCAGCCCCCCACCTCTGGACAGGTTGGGCGAGATGCATGAGGCAGTCCAGTTCTTCTAGTGAGAACCAGCTGGGTGGTCACACCCAGCCGGGCCTTCAGGCTCCACTGTGGAGGAGGGGGACGGCCGGTCATCCTGGCCAGCTCTTCTGCTCAACGGAAGTTTGCTAACCTTGACTCTATCCCAGGCCTTTTTGTAAGGAAGTCACAGAGGTAGCATAACAAGGCTGAAGCGCCTCTGGCATGGGCCATGAGGAGAACCAGCGGCTCCTGAGAACCGGCAATGGTGGAACTTAGGCGGCTGCCCAAGGTGAGCCTGCCAGCGTGTGGGCTGAGAATCAAACATCCCCCTCCCCTGCCTCATCCTAGCAACTGGGGACGGAAGTCTGAGCATCTCTTGGGAGGATGGGGGACTTCCTTCTATCTTCTGTTTGAAGGCAAAGGTTATTTTCCCTGTTTTGTTTTGTTATGATTAATTGGTTTGCTCTCTTCAATATTCTCTTCCAATTGGTTTTATAATGTTCTGTTTGGGGTTTGATTTCGCTATACCTAATTGACTGGATAACTATTGTGAAGATAGTGAGATATACTATGGTACCTATTATTACTATCCCAGTATCCTGCTCTGAAGTTCTGTACCAATTTCACTGCATTGTCTTGATTGGCTTTGTTCTGTCTTGTTCTGTTGTATTTTTTACTACCTTCAAAGTAAAATTTTAAAAAAAGAAATTTAATATAAATGGAAAACAAAAAGCAAACAAAAAAACAAGGCTGTTTATGTACTGTTTGAGTATCATTCACTCGGATATCATTCATTCATTCAGTGTCTAGTGAAGGAGGCAGGGATCCAAAATGGAAGAGGACCAGGACCCCTCCATTGCGTAGTTGAGGTCTCAAGGGCAGTGGATGTGAACCATTAGTGACTGGCGAGAGAAAAGTACTGTGACTGATCAGAGGGCACTGGGCAGCGGGGACCAGGGGATGCAGTGTTTATCACCATCTGTGGGACCCTTCTAAGGAGGTGACCCTGGAACCTTGTGTATGTAGAGTGGGACACCTCAGAAGGTGAATTTCTACCTTGTCTTGAACCCAGAGTGACTGTGCTCTTGTTTACAGGAGCACTGGGTGAGGTAGACAAGGTCACCTGCTTTTTTTTGTTGTTGTTTTGGCACCAGGAATTGAACTCAAGACCTTACACTTGCCAGGCAGGCACTGTGCTGCTGAGCTATATCCCTGGCCCCAAGGTCATTTGTGGTTGTCACCATCCCTTCACCTCACCAGCCCTTTCCACATGAGTTGTGACTGAATTTGACAGTGTGTTGGTGACTGCTGTGGGGGTGTGGCACACTGTTCCCTTACCTGGCTGAGCAGGGAGGCCGCACAGCCCTGTTACCTCCTTTGTTTTGTTTTTGTTTTTTAATTTTATTTAAAGAGGAAAAAAACCCAACCAAACAAAACAGAAAAAGGGTAGCAACTATACAGAATTCCAAAGGGAAAAAATAAAAGAACAACAACAACAACAAAACAAAAACACTAAGAAATCACTTGATAAGTTACATACTGTCATCATTGGAAATAGTTGTTCAAGTTACAAAATTAAAGCATACAAAGTGGACATTCAAACAGTGAAACTATTAACAGTTCTGCTCCTTAATCTAACAAAAACAGTAATATAGTCATCTATCTTACACACTTAAACATACATGCAGTTATATCCTTTAGAGCACTTTCTTTTCCTCTCTTTTTTACAGGAGGAATTATGCATTTTGGATTTTATTACTCCTACAGTTCTTATTAATTTTTACACTAGAGACACAATGTGATATTTATAAATATGCTTCTTATTTATTTCACTAATGAGGATAATCTCCAGTTGTCTCCATTTCCGTATGAAGGCCTCAAGATCATCCTTTTTTATAGCTGGGTAATATTCAATTGTGTAAAAATACCACATCTTTTTCATCCACTCTGCAGTTGATAGTCATCTTGGTTGTTTCCAAGATTTAGCTACTACAAATTGTGCTGCTATAAACATGGGTGCACATATATCACTGTGATATGAACTTTTCAGGTTTTCTGGGAAAATACCCAGGAACCTCCTTTGATCAGGGTCACATTCATTTTCTCGGACAGGGTGCATCTCCTGCTGTTCTGCACACGGAGGTGAGTGTTGCCACAGAGAGCGGACCAGAGCAGGCGTTAGGTGGGAGGGTCTCTGAGGTGGGGGTGCTGAGTGGTTGCTCCCAGAGAACAGAGCCGACGCCTAGCAGTGAGCATGTCACACCAAAGCCATACACCCTCTGAGCTGTGGTCACACAGGGACAAACCCAAACCAATAGTCCCCAGGAGCATCTTGGACTCCTGATGGGTTGGCCTTGGAGCTGTGTTGCCAGCCAGGACACAGAAGAGTTGGCTTGTTCTGTTCACAGCCCTGCAGAACTGGAGCCCTTCCCCTGTGGGAAATCTACATTTAGCCCCAGAGCTGCCTTCCCATTTTGCTGGAGAAAAGCTCCCCTCACCAGAATGGTCGTGGCGTTGAGTGGGAGAACCCACATCTGGGAACATATAAACTGTATTGTCCTTGGATGACAATACAGTTTCCTTGCCTATTGTTTTTCACCTTTTGACTTGGGTATGAGTCTCTGGGCTCATGGTGGTGTTGGCCAGCACAGATCATTTTGCTGTAGCCTTGGGTCCCTTGGCAGAGCCCAAACTGAGGTCTACCCCTGGGGATGTTATCCTAACATCAGCTCTTTAAGTGTAGAATGTACCAGAAAGCAAGAGTCTGGGTCTTTCTGAGTGATTCAGGAAGAATGTAGGAATGTACCTCCCTGGACCAGATCCCAGGACCCAGGAGGTCTGAATCACCCACGGCTTCCCAGAGAGGCTCTGGGAGTCAGGTCCTGGTGGACACCTGGGGCCAAGTCTGTCTTGAGAAGACACCAGCCCTGAGGGCTTCTCTGGACAAGGAAAACCTTCAGGGCCCTTCCCAGCCCAGAGTAAGCTCTTCAGTGAACCCAACTCTAGGGCCCTCCTGCCATTTTCATCATGAGTACTTTGGGGAGTTTTTGGGTGAACACCTCTTTAAAATTCAACTTCCTAATGAACATTTAGCTCGCTTTTGACAAACATTTCCTATGTTATCTAGCAGTACAAGCTCATCTTAGTAAGAACTTCTAAAATGTAGGCCAAGGAGCTCTGGCCTTGGCTTCAGAAAGGCAGGGTTGCTGGGTGGTCCGGTTTACTGCTTTTTCACTGTGTGATGTTGGGCAAGACCCTTTCCCCAGCTTTTGGTTCCTCATCTGGAAAATGGTAGTAATATGGCTGCACTCACACCTCAGAGGCAGTAACAAATTGACATTCTATACTTTCGAACTCTTCTTAGGGAGGGAGGCTTCACAATTCTGTAGAAAGGAATTGTGGCTGGGAGTGAATGGAATGTTTGATTGGATTTGATTGACTCTCTGCTCCATGGAAATCCCTTTTCTCCCAAAGACTCCCCAAGGATGCGGAGGGGCTGAGCGGGTAGAGAGAATTCTTGCTGTCTTGGACTCTTCTTCCCCCATTGTTGTTTGATCTCTTTAATCTCATCTTGTTTTCCTGCAAATGATGATGACAGTGTCCAGAAACAAGGTGACAGGACCTTGGGGACTAATTCAGCACTGGGTTGCTGAATGGCCATGAGCAGTTGTGGTGTCTGATCTGTCATTATCTCAGTCTGGGGATCTGTAGGATGGACCCAGAGGTATCCAGTAGCCCTCCTTGAGAGATGACTTGGTGAGAATGCAGAAAAGCAGACTGTAATAACTTCAATGCTGTGGTCCTTATCCAGGTGTTTCCTCAGCAAAACTTAGTTTAGGAAATTTGCCATGCTCTTCCACACAGTATGCAACGTTAGTGCTGGAATGAACTTTCCCACTTAACAATGATTTGTACAGTAGAAAGAAATTAGACTGTGTTTAAAAGAAATGAGGCTCTGGGTAAAGAGGAATGGCAACCTCTTGCTATAATTTTATAGGACGCCCTAGATATAGCACCCAGAAGTTATAGAGAGGAAAAGAGCTCAGGAACATTTTACAAGCTAGTAAAACATTGTTTGAGGGGTGACAGATTCTTTGGAATTTATCTGCAAGGCTGATGTCATTGTCCCAGCTCAGGGAGCCAGATTGTCTCCAGGTCTGTGGCTCCTTTCTGGAATTACTCCCCAGTAGCCAGAGGTTTTTGCTTTGTATGAAGAAGTAGCCCTTTCTGGGCCAAAGAAGCTTCTCCTTCAAGCTGAAATGGGAGGGAAATTGATGCCTCTTATGACTGAGGCCTTCTCCACTGCAGTTTAAGCCTCTGCCTCTGCAGTTGCCATCACTGTCACCCTCCCAGATGTGCATCCTCCAAAGAGCCAGTGTTATCCTCTGCACCAGCTCGAGACCTGGAATGTGACCCCCTCAACAGAACCCTGAGCAGCAGTCCATGTGTCTGGGGCCATACTGAGCCTCTGATTCTGCTGTGATGGAACATGTCACATCATCTTTTCTGAAGTGAGTTATTGCAAAATGGCCTTTGTTTTAATCTGGACACTTGGGGGATGTGGCAGTGGCCCAGGGAGGAGGGGCACTGACTGTGTACCAGGCACTGGGCATAAACATTTCCACGTGCACGGTCACATTAACTCTCAAAACAACTGAGTCAGGACATAGTAGTCTCAAGCACAGGTCTAGAACCTATGTATGTGTGGTGCAATAGACTAAGGAGAAGGCCCATCCTTATGAGATATTCCTGTGTTTAAAATCCTAAGTCCCAAAGTGGTGGTGTGAGGAGGTGGGGGCCAGGAAGGTGATGCAAGCCCATGAATGGGATGAGTGCCCTCATTAAAGAGGCTTGAGACCCAGCTCACAGCTGCATGTGAAGCCACATGTGTCTGTGAGCCAGAGTTGAGGCCCTCATCTGCACAGGAGCTGTTGGTGTTTTGGTCTTAGCGTTTCCAGCTTCCAGAACTGTAAGAATGAATCTCTGTTATTTGTGAGCTACCTGGTTGATGGTATTTTGTTGTAGCAGCCTAAAGGAGCTGAGATGTACAACGTATTTTTGGGGGGTTGGCAACTGAGCAGAGGGAAATGTTGTCTTGCGCCAGGAAGATTAGAGTGATGACTCCAATGTCTCAGTAGCAAGGACCCATGAGAACCTGTGTGGTAGGTCCAGACCAAGAGGTCACCCAGTGCAACCCAAGTGCCACCTGGTGGTCTTCTTAGCAAACCACTCTCTGTCTCTCTCAAGCCTAATGCCCCAACCCTGCAGTGCCTCATCTCTAGGACACGGTAACCTCTAGCAATCAGCTGCTCTGGAAGCCTCCAAAGATCCCAGTGGTAGATGTCAGTGGTGAGTGGAGTCCACATGCTGCCCAGCCAGCCTGGGGACAGGTGTGGCTATCTAGCTGGTCAGTAACTGGGTGACTCATTGGCCTCCAGAGCCTAAGCGATGACTCAGCCTGTTGCCTGCACAGGCTCTGGTGGAGCCGCAGCTGCTGCAGGGATGGCTGAGGCTGGTTCTCGATCCAGCCTAGAGCAGGAGCGTGCCTGAGATGAGCCTGGCCCCTGCCCACCTGTGGCCCCAGCCTGGCCTGTGGAACAAGAGTCCTGTATCCAGAAGCCTTGAGTCATGCTGATCTCAGACAGCAGACTCTGTGTATTCACTCACTCAATCTCTGCACAGACTTTTATTCCAAAACAGAACTCCTGGAGTGGCCATTGCTAGCAGTCCTCAGGAAAGGGTGCCACTTTCTGGCCCAGTGTTAACTCTGGGGTGAAGGTGGCCTCTCCCCGCCACTTGCTTCTGCGGGCAGAGTTAGGCAGATGATGATGGCACACTTTCCAGAGTGCTGAAGTCTTGACACATTCCAAGGAACATGAAAGTGCAAGAAACAACCAGTACATCATGACCTGTCACCAGGGTCCCAGCCCTGATTATCTCAGTAAATTATCAATGGGCACATTTCAGCCAGAGCTCAGCAGCAACCACTGGGTCTTACAGTTCCTCTTTCCAACACTATACAAATATTACCATGGTTGCATTTCAAGCTCTGTGTTCTCTACTTTGCAATCAGCACAGTAGTTGTATGATTGTTCTGTGTACGCACACATCACATGTCCCCATAGTACAGGAGCATGTAGCCGAGGAATACCAGAGAATTAGAATTCTGCAGCCTGGTGGAACAGAACACAGCTGGATTCTCACTCCAGCTCTGTAATTTATTAGTTTGTAATCATTAGCAAGTTACTTTACATAGGGAAAATTGAGATCTAGAAATGTTAACTAAGGACAATAACACCTCCATTTCCAAAATTGTGAATTTTCCTCACAATGTTGGTTGAGAGGTCCAGCACTGGTTCTCCCCCAATAACTTTGATGGTGTTTTCTGGTCACAAAGTTTAGTGTTTTTCTCTCCATGTGTTCCTGGTGTGCTTCTTTTTGTATATGAGGAAGACAAAACATTGTTTTCTACTCTGGGCTTGCTGAGATGTGGGGTGTATAGAGAGTGGGCCTCCCATGGCTTGAGTTTCAGATTATAGAGGAAATATTTGCTGCGTTGGTATTTCCCAGGGTAAATGCTCTCTTGGGGTAGGAGTGGAAGGTAATTTTAGAAAGGGCTTTTGCTGATCTTTATGACTGTTTCTTCCAATTTCTGAAGCATCCAAAGAAAGCGGAGGTATCTGCCACACTATCTCAGAGATATCAGGCATGTGAATTCTCTACCACATGATAGAGCATAAGAAATGTCACATTTCTCTTCTTACTTTAAATTAAATTTGATATGCCATTATAGCCATCCTGCCAGGGCAGTGGGAAATTCAGCCTCAGTCCCTCTTGGAAAGGCCTCCCCTCCCGGATCCAGTACACATCCATCTGGAGCACTCACCCAAGGCCCCTGTCCACAGGGTGACCACCATGCACTCTGCCATTTCTTGGCCAGGCTTTGCCACAGTGTGATTGCTCCCAAGGCCCTACCACTTCCCAGAAGGTCACCTGGGAGGGGAGGGAGAACTTTTACTCAGGGAGCCTAGCTCTCTGTTCCCTTCCAGTCTCAGAGGAGGCCCTGGGTCATTGGCAGGCTCCCTTCTCCTGACACCTCTGTCTCTTTTGCTGTCTTTCATGGGAGATAAGCAGGAATCAGATCCCAGGAACACAATGATGGCCTCTCTCCCCTGAGGTTGGGGATCAGATAGGTTATCTATGTTTAGAATGATCTAATTCTGTTCCTGGGAGAGCTGATGAGATAGCACTGTAGAATTCCTTTGGGGAACTGAATGAGAGGAATGGGGGTGGGGAGACTTGAAGATTCACATGTAAACCCTACACTATTCAAGTCCTTGTAAAATACCTGCTGCTCTGCTCTCTCCTACTTTTACCTTTGCAAGCAGAAGGCAGAGCTGCTTTGTGGAGCCCTAGAATTAACAGAAGCTGTGGCCTGACAGTCCCATAGCCATCTCCATTGCTTTGGAAATGTGGAAGGGCTTTTTCTGTGTCTGGGAAGGGGGATCTAATCTGCTTATCACAGCCATCGGGCAAGGTAGGTGGGGAACCGTTAATCCCCTTTCAGATAAAGCAGCTGAAGTTCAGATCACAAGAGATTTAACCACTTACAGAGATGCTTCATGGTAGAGTAACAAGACATGGCATCTGGGTCTCTTGGCTATTTTCTTCACTTTTCCACAGCTTGCTGGGTGTTTAGATTAAATCATCTCTGGTGATTAGGTCACCAGAGATGCATGATATTTGCCTTTTGCCAAAAATAAAGATGGATTAACAAGGAGCATCCTGCAAATTTGTTGGTAGATTTTTGTGTCAGCATCTTGCTTTCATTCTGTTCTTTGATATTATCAGGGAGAAAAGCTAGAAACATAGAACATTTCTTATGAGGGAAAATGCTCAGAACTTGAACTAACACTGGGTGGATCACAAAGTTGAGGTTGTAGCAAGTTTGGGATGTTTTGCTGATGCTGTGTGCCTTCAACAGGACTAAGTGACTGGAACAATTTTATAAAATTAGTAATTCAATTCTCAAAGAAAAAATGCATGGATATGTACTTTTGACTACTGAAAAAGACTCACTATGGAACTATTTGGAGATGGATATAGAGAAAAGAAACTCCCAGTATACTAGATGTCTGGTACGAGTTCGTGTTCTCTAAAATCGAAGAACAAATTTTAGGAACAATAGAGGTTAAGAGGAGAATATATTCATTGAGAGAAAGAAAACTTCTGTCCAAGAGAGAGACAGAAGGAGTCCCAAGTGGGTTGCCAAAGACTGCCTTTTCTAGGGACTTTCATAGAGCAAAGCCATGAGATGAGGAGGGTCTAAGGTGGGGAGAAATGGGAACTCGCAAGGTAGGCATGACATGGGACAGCACATGGTCAGTCAATAAGATTATGAGTGTAATTGCTCAGGTAAAATTGATTAAATTGGAAGTAAATGGGGAAGCAAGTCATATAGCAAATGAGCATGGATACAGAACAGGGCCTTTGCCTATAGGGAGTTGGGTTAGTGGCTCCTTCTGGCTTCTTCAAGGTGACGGATGCCTATTTAGAACATCAATCCCTGATGCTTATCCTAGAGTGTGACTGCATTTTTTTGTTTTTTCTCTTGAGATCTGGTCCACAGCAGGAGGTTTGTTTTCCTCCATAGTTGCAAGGTAATCTAGTTTTCTGCACTGACTCCTTCAAGGGCCCAGCCCTGTCTGGGTGCCTATAATACTCTATCTAATTTAGCTACTTATAACAAGACCATATATTATTATCACTAACTGGAATTGACAATAGTCAATATTATCTATTTATAGTCATGGATTATAGGATCTGGTTCCCTATTTCTCACAAAATGGAAAGCAAAGCTGAGGAGAGAAAACCCATCACAGAGCTCTCTGCAAGGCCCATGCCTCCCCTCAACCACAGAGCAAGGTGACAACAGAGAAAGCAGGAACAATGAAAAGTTTAATTATAGCTCCTAGTCATGTCCATGGCCAGTGAGATCGCAGGACCAGAAGAGGTTTGTTGGCCAGGAAGCTTTGGCTGCAGTTCCATGGTCTAAGAACAGGAAGACTAAGGAATGCTCCAGACAGCTGTTTCCAGGGTGGGAGCTTTTTTCTTTTCCTAGGTGAACATCAGATGGTGTGAAGTCTGTGTGTAGAAAATATGGGGCCCTCTTTTGACTGGCTGGCATCTAGCCTCATCCACAAGCAGGGAAACAGCTCTACCTGCCCCAGACAGATGCTCAAATACAGGTGCTCATGGAAAGAGCACTGGGTCCACAAACATGTTAACCTCTAGTGGACAACTTGACCATGGAACAGGGCCTCCAACTGAGAGTGTGGTCCCAGCCTGTGGTTTTCTTCATCCTGCTGTTACAGGATGCTCAAGAGATTTACCCACAGGACACGGAGATTTGAGAAACAATTGAGGTTTATTAAAACTGCAGTGGTCATTCAGCTCAGGCTCTGAAACTGCTGGCTCTGATTCCTTTGTTATCTTTTCTTATATACTCCTGAAGACGTTTACAAGGTCAGGAGTTTACCATGGATACCACCTTTTTATAGCACTACCATTGCTTTAGAACGTTACAAGACCTTCTTATGCATCTGGTTAATTGATACACAGAATGTGGGCACTGTACAGTTTGGTCACCTTGAAGTAAACCTGTTTGTTCCCCTTTTCATGGTTCTTAGGGCCAATTAAAGGAGAGGAGCAGGCCTTTTGGAGATTTGGCCAAAATTCACTCACTGCTTAAAGTCTAACTGTTAACTAAGCATCTAAACTACAATCAATAGACCATAAAATAAATGAAGTTTTCAAAACTAGGGTTTGGGGAGGAGAGTAGGAAGAGATAAAGAGGCAAATAAAAAGAAAGCAAATAGTGGTGGGGATAGAACGCCTTCACAGTGGGAAGGTGGCCCCATCAACCTTCACCTCCCAACACTCTCTTAGTTGGACATTTCCTGAGAAAGCCCAGGCCCCCTTTAGAGCCTGGTTTGGGAATGTAGTTCTTCCTGTCCTGAAGACATTTGATTCTTTTTATATATTATATTTTTTTATTTTAAAGAGAATAAAACAAAAGAGGGCAGAACAGAGCGGATCAGAATAGAACAACATAGGCAACACACACAGTACTTTACATTAAGACAACTGGACATTAACAGTACCTATCACAATATCTCTTTCTCTGCTATAGTTGAGCATAGTTTCAAATACAATAATATCAAACATAACAAAATATTATAAAACCATTCAAAGACTGAAAGAATTACAGGGCATTCTGAACCAAATAACAGAGAATGATCAATGGGTACTAGAATATCTCATTTTCGATAAAAAAATTTTTGCTTATACTCTCACACATATTCAAAACCCAATAAGACACAATGTAATAGATATAAACAATGGTAACAGAAGAATAGAAGCATGGTAGGACTTCTAAGAAGGATGATATTAAATTAGCAATAGCTGTCATAATATTTTGTTTTCTTCAAAACAGCTGTTCATACCATCATGCATGATATAGTCAAACAAAACAGAATAAAACCATTCCAACTGATGAATGAAATCATTGAAAGGCTTCAAAGCTATGAGATGGGGACTCATGCTTACCATAAAATCTTATATACTCTTATCAACTCTCATACTAGGGAGACTATACGGTATTTACACATGTGAGTCTGGTTTATTTCGCTTATGAGTATGGTCTCAAGTCATGTCCATTTATTTATAAATATCTCAATGTGATGATTCTTTATAGCTGAGTAGTACTCCATTGTATAAAAATGCCACAACTTTTTTATCCACTCCTCAGTTGATGGGCACTTAGGTTGTTTCCAAGATCTGGCTATTACAAATTGTGCTGCTATAAAAATGGGTGCACATATATCACTGTGGTATGATGTTTTCAGATCTTCAGGGAATATGCTTAGAAGTGGAATAGCTGGATCAAACTCAGCTTTTTGAGGAATCTCCAGACTTACCTCCACAGTGGTTGCACCAGTCTACACTCCCACCAACAGTGCAGAAGAGTTCCTTTTTCTCCACAGCCTCTCCAGCCCTTGTTGTTGGTAGTTTTTTCTATCCTGGCCATTCCTTCTGGGGTGAGATGGAATCTCAGTGTGGTTTTAATTCGCATTTCTCTCATGACTAATGATGATGAACATTTTTTCATGTATTTATTTGCCATTCATATTTCTTCATCTGAGAACTGTGTATTCATTTCAGATGCCCATTTTTGGATTGGGTCTTTCAATTTTGTGGGTCTGATTTTTAAAAATTCTTTATAAGTTCTAGACGGAAGTCCTTTGTCTGAGGGACAATCCATTAAGGTTTTTTCCCAATTTGTGGGTTTTCTTTTCACTTTTCTGGAAATCTCTTTTGACATACACAAACTCTTTAATAAGATATGTTCCCAGTTATTGATTCTGGGAAGTATTTCCCATGCAGTTTGATTCTTATTCATGAATTCTCTACCTAACCCTATATCTTCAAGGTTTTTACCTACTTTGTCTTCCAACAGATTTAGTGTTTCTGTTTTAATATTTAGATCTTCTAGTTTAGTACATGGTGACCCATTTAGATTTTAGTTTAGTACATGGTGATAGGCATGGAACTAGTTTTAGTCTTCTGCATATGGATAGCCAATTTTTCCAGCACCATTTGTTAAAGAGACTGTCATTCTTCCAGAGAACATGTTTGGTGGTTGAGTGAGTTTGTGGTTGTGGTTGTATCTTCCAATCTATTCCATTGATCTTCAGGTCTGTTTTTATTCCAGTACCATGTTGATTTTATTATAGTAGCTTTGTAGTATAATTTCAAGTCAGGGATTGTGATGCCTCCTGCCTTGCCTTTGTTGCTTAGAATTGCCTTTGCTATTCTAGGTCTCTTCTGGTTCCAGATGAATTTTAGGAGTGATTTCTCTAGATCTATGAGGTATGTTAGTGGTATTTTGATTGGGATTGCATTGAATCTGTATATTAATTTTGGGAGAATGGCCATTTTCACAATGTTTGTTCTTCCTATCCATGAACAGGGGATGTCTTTCCATTTTCTGAGGTCCTCTTTGATTTCTTTTTTCAGGGTATTATAATTTTCCTTGTATAGCTCTTTTACTTCTTTTGTGAGATTAATTCCTAAATATTTCAATTTTTTTGATGCTAGTGTGAAGGGTGTGGCTTCCCTTACCTCTCTTTCAGTATTTTTGTTATAAGTGTATAGGAATGCTATTGATTTTTGAGTATTGACTTTGTATCCAGCTACATTGCTGAATTTATTTATTATATCTAGGAATTTTTCAATGGAGTTTTGGGGGTCTTCTATGTAAAGTATCATGTCATCTGCAAATAATGATAATTTAACTTCCTCTTTACCTATCTTTACTCCTTTTATTTCCCTCTCTTGTCTAATTGCTCTGGCTAGTATTTCCAGTACTATGTTGAATAGGAGCGGTGACAGGGGACATCCTTGTCTTGTACCTGATTTTAAGGTAAAGACTTTCAGTTTTTGACCATTTAAGATGATGCTGGCTGTAGGTTTGTCATAGATGGCCTTTATCATATTGAGGTAAAGACCCTCTATTCCAATTCTCTGTAAGGTTCTTATGAATGAGTGTTGGACCTTATCAAAAGCTTTTTCTGCATCTGTAGAGATGATCATGTGGTTCTTCCTTTTGGCTCTATTGATATGATGAATTACATTTATTAATTTACATATATTGAACCATCCCTGCATTCCTGAGATGAATCCCACTTTGTCAGGGTGAATAATCTTCTTGATGATTTGCTGCATCCTGTTTGCTAATATTTTATTGAGAATTTTTGCATCTATGTTCATTATGGAGATTGGCCTATAGTTCTCTGTTTTAATTGGGTCTTTCTCAGGTTTTGGTACTAGAGTAATATTTGCTTCCAGGAATGACTTAGGAAGAATTGCTTCCCTTTCGATTTCATTGAAGAGCTTGAGGAGTGTCGGCATTAAGTCTTCTTTGTATTTCTTGTAGAATTCTGCAGTGAATCCATCTGGGCCTGGGCTCTTCTTTGTTGGCAAGGTCTTAATTATATTTTCAATTTCATTAATAGAAATTGGGTTATTAAGCAGTTTTACATCTTCCTGATCCAGCTTTGGTAGTTTATATGTATCTAGGAATCTATTTCTTCAGTGTTATCGAACCTGTAAGAGTAGAGGTTTTCAAAATAGTTGTTGATGATCTTCTGTAGTTCCACAGAGTCTGTGGTAACTTTTCACTCTTTATTGCATGAATTTGAGTTTTTTCTTTCCTTTTTTTAATAAGTGGCCAGGGGCTTATCAATTTTATTTATTCTTTCAAAGAACCAACTCTATGATTCATTGATCCTTTGTACTGCTTTCTTAGTCTCTATTGCATTAATTTCTGCTCTAATCTTTATAATTTCCTCCCTTCTTTTGGCTTTGGGCTTGGCTTGCTCTTCTTTTTCTAGATGTTTGAGTTGTAGCATCAGGTTGTTTATTTGTGTTCCTTCTGTCTTGCTGATCTGGGAACTCAATGCAATAAATTTTCCTCTGATGACTGCTTTCATTGCATCCCACAAATTCTGGTAAGTTGTGTTTGTATTTTCATTTGCTTGTAGATATTGTTTAATTTCTTCTTTAATTTCCTCTGTGACCCACTGATTACTCAAGAGTGCATTACTCAGTTTCCATGTGTTTGTGAGGTTTTTGTAGTTGCTTTTATCGTTAATTTCTAATTTCATGGCACTATGATCCTATAGCATGCATGGGATAATTTCAGTTCTTTTGCATTTACTTAAATGTGTTCTGTGGGCTAGTATATGGTCTATTTTAGAGAATGACCCATGTACTGCTGAGAAGAAGGTATATTCTGATGTTGTTGGATGGAAAACTCTATATACATCTATCAAGTCCATTTGTTCACAGGTATGATTCAGTTCTGTTATTTCTTTTCTGACTTTCTGTCGAGTCGATCTGTCCCTCTGTGTCAATGGTATGTTAAAATCTCCTGTTATAATTGTGTTATTGCTTATTTGACTTTTCATTTCTGTTAATATTTGCTTTGTATATCTGGGAATTTGGTGCATATATATTTAAGATTGTTATCTCTTCCTCTTGAAGTTTTCCCCTAACTAGTATGTAGTGACCTTCTTTATCTCTTTGGATTATTCTTGGTTTGAAGTTCACATTGTCTGCAAACAGGATTGCCACTCTGCTTTTTTTTGGTTTCCTGTTGCATGAAGTACTGTTTTCCATCCTTTGACTTTCAGTCTATGGGTTTCCTTTTGGGTAAGATGGGTTTCTTGTAGACAGCATATGGTTGGATGTTGTTTCTTGATCCATTCTGCCAGTCTGTTTGTTTTGATTGGTGAGGTAAGGCCATTTACATTAATGGTTGTAACTGTTATATATTGTTTTATTGTTGACATGTTATCTTTCTGCTGTTGTAGCTTTAACTTTCCATTCTATTTAATTGTCTACCTTGCTTGGTGGGTTTATCCTATGTGTATCTAGAATATCTTTCAGTATTCCTTGTAGGGTTGGTTTTGTGGTCATGAAATTTTTCAGCTGTTCTTTGTCATGGAAGTATCTTATTTCTCCATCCATTTTGAAGGACAGTTTTGCAGGGTATGTCAATCTGGGTTGGAAGTGGTTTTCCTTTAGGATCTGAAAGACTTCACCCCATGCTCTTCTTGACTTCATTGTTTGTGTTGAGAAGTCTGCTGTGATTCTGGTAGGTTTTCCTTTATAGGTGATCTGTCTTTTCTCTCTAACAGCTTTTAGTATTCTGTTCTTATGGTGGGTTTCTGGGATGGTGGTTATTATGTGTCTGGGTGTAGTTTTATTTTGGTTATGGCTATTTGGAGTTCTATATGCTTCACTAATCCAAATGTCAGTTTCCATTCTCATGTTTGGGAAGTTTTCAGCTATTACTTCTGTAAATATCCTCTTGATATCATTTTGGCTGTTCCCTTCTTTTTCATTTATCCCTATTAATCTTATGTTATTTTTCTTTGCATCATCTTGCAGGTGTTG